>CABHPP010144695.1:12093-28450 GCA_902168425.1 Peromyscus attwateri | reverse complement strand
AAAGGCAGATCATCAGGGCTGATGACTTTTAATCTGTGAAACATATTTAAAATCAGCTTAATTTTTTCTATGATACCTTGATATGAGAAGTCTAACAAATTTTCAGTTATCTCTCTATAGGCCCATTATATTTCATCTTTAGCTCTTCTAATAACCACTTATATGTTTATGATGACCACAAGAAATTTCCAGTGGAATTTTACACACTTCATGTACCTTTTGACTTGTTTGTTTGATACAGTAACTAACAGTGTTTCATAAATATAAAATGGATCATGAATTATTAAGTAACACTTATCTTTGTTTTAAAACATTCACTTTAACAATGATGAGTTAAAAATAGCTTGTTATTGAACACAGAGTCAACATCTTTTCTATTTCATCTCAAATACTAAGAAAGTTATTTCCTTTCTTCAGATAACTAAAGTGTGTAAGATATGTTCAACAGGTCTACTAGATTAACTGGAACTTGCTGATGGTTTATGTGGCGGTTTGAATGAGAATGGCTCCCATAGCCTCACACACCAGTGTACTTGGCCTCCAGCTAGTAGAACTCTTTGGGAATGATTCAAGGGTATGACGTGTCTGGAGGTATTGTGTCACTGGGGGTGGACTTTGTGGTGTCAAAAGATCCCTGTCATGCCCAGTGTGGCTCCTTCTGTCTACTGCTTGAAGATCAAGATGTGAGCTCTTAGCCGTTCCTGCGGTCATTCCTTTGTTTCTCTTTGGACTCTAACCCTCTGAAGTGGTCAATCCAACTAAACGCTTTCTTTTATGAGTTGTCTCGATTGTGGTATTTTGTCACTGAAATAGTAAAGTAACTAAGATAGTTTAAGAGGGAGTTTCCCTAAATTTAGAGATATATTTTCCATTCTTTTTAGAACCTTTGTCTGGAAAACAGCACAAAGAGGCACACAAATGCACACGCTACTCTGCTCCTCAGTATAGACAAAGTTAATGATGTTTCCATTGACAGAGATTATTCTTTTCTCATTTAATGAAAGAAGTGTATTTTCAGAGTGAAACAAATGGTAACTAACATTATTTATATTCCAGGGCTTCATCTCCCATGCCCTCTAACTTACTTAAATACCATGCTGTGTTTCCAGATTCGTTAGTGACTCCAGGCACATTTCTCTCCCCCTTACCTCTGTCAACCCAGCAAGCTGTTCCCCCTGACTTCAAAGTGTAAATATTTTTTGCTTCATCATCAGTTTGGCAGTCTAAAGGGAGCTTTGGCTTACCTAAAAAGAAACCATATTTTGCAAAGAAAACAATAGAATTGAGCCGCTAATCAATGCTTCCTTTTAGAATATGTATTTCATTTTTAAGAAAGACTAGGGGGAATTTCTTTTACGAAAGAATAAAGGCAGACTGAGAATGATGCCTTCAAAGAGTATTAATCATATTTTAAAATTCAAGTTGATTAAAAATGACACAATTACCCGGATTATTTATATATTTATATGATTATTCAGATCAGAAATCTAACAGGTCCAAAAATATTAGAATGTTTTGAAACAGAAGTTCCCAAGTTACTCATTTTGTTTGCAGTAACTTGATGATGAATGCTAAAGTTTTATTCCTATTGCTTCTCTTTCTTCTGGAAAATTCCACCCTTTTGGCAGCCTGAGACTTAGCTCCTAGCACACAGGCAGACTTCCTTGCTTAACAGGTGGTCAGTTCTGAGGAGTCTTTCATTTGAAATAGAATAAGGCTGTGCTCTGTTTGAAATGTAAATGTTCAGGGCTTCAGACACACACCATCAGAAAATAATGTGGATTCCAATTCACTTTGCAAACGTCTGTGTTCAAGTTGCTTTCTAAATTCTAGTTGACTTCTACCTCAACAGGAAAATGAAAACTAAAATCATACTTAGGTAATTGTTTTATTTCTTAAGCTGATACATCAAATGAAGGTTTTAATAAGGAACAAAATATATATAATGTTTGTAAGTATAATATTTTTTGTTTTTGTTTTATTTTATTTGTTTATTTGAGTTTTTGTTGTTGTTGTTTTTCAAGACAAGATTTCTCTGTGCAACAGCCCTGGCTGTCCTGAAACTCTTTGTAGAGCAGGCTGACCTCAAACTCACAGAGATTTGCCTGCCTCTGCCTCCTGAGTGCTGGGATTAAAGGTGTGTGCCAGCACCACCAGGCAAAACATGTATTTTTAAGGATCTCACAGAACTGGTCAAATGCTTTGAGTTAGTGGTTCTTTGCTTTCTTTATATTAAACAGAGAAAAAAGTTGTCTTAAACTCTTGACGTTGTACTCGCCATGAATAAATGAAAATTAATGCCAAAAGGGGGACCTGTCATTTGCTTGGCTGTGTCTGAAACGCTGTCCTATATCTTTCTTGCATTCCCCTACAAGCTTGCTAGAAAGATAGTATCTAGTTTCACATGTAGAGAAGAAGCACAAAGGCAGTCCAATATGCCCAACAGCCTACAGTTCACCTACTCAGTTCACCCTCTACTGCCCAGGATGCTTATTGCACACACTTAAGGTTTTTCTCTGCTCCATTAAATAAAGGTCCTTAGACACTAACTTTAAATTCCATAGCAGTCACTAACCTCACATTGGATGTTGAAATTATGAAAGTCATTATTTACAATTTACTTTAGCATCACTTGAGACAAGAATGGACTTCTTTTAAGTTACACTATAGATTTTTTCCATTATTTTTTACTTTTTCACAATTAAAAAATTCATATATTCATAGCCCTTACATCACTTTTCTCTCTCCTCCTTCCCTAGGGTAACTGCAAATAACAGTGTGTGTGTGTGTGTGTGTGTGTGTGTGTGTGTGTGTGTGTCTGTGCATCACATCATGTAGAGATGTACATGATCATATTCAAACATGTAATTTTGTCTGTGATTTTTAATAAATGGAAAAACAATGTATATTTTGCTTCACAATTTGCTATTTTCACTTACTATGTTGTGTTGAGCCCTATTTTAAAATATACCTGTACCTGCATTAGTATTTAGAAGCTTCATAGTATAACCTTCTGTGGCATATCTAACTTTTCTTCCATCAGTAGACATCTGGATTACTTCAATACCTTCAGTATTTCCAGCAATCTAAAAATGCTTTTCTTATGAACATGTGACGGTTTCTATAACACAAATAACTGATTAATGAGACTGCCAGGCTCAAATGCACACAGGTAAGTCATTCAAGAATCTGTGTCCTCATACACTGGGTGTTTAAGCCTCACCTTTATTTTCATTTTGTCTTGAGTGAATTCAAATTTCTCATTTAAAAATTTGCATATTCTTGATTTTTCATGAGATTAGGCAGTATTTCACACGTTATTGATAATTCACATTTCGGGAACTTTCTTATTGCTTGAGTTTTCCTCCCCAACTTACAAGAGGAAATAGGTTCACGGGCCCATACTGCAAAGAAAACCTTCATTGGCTTACTGAGGCTCTTTAAGGAAAAGTTCCTGTAGCTAGGCCCATGACTCCTTTGTTTTCCTGCTTAATGATCAAGCTCTTGAGGTCAGCCTCTGGAATACTGTGGCTGTAGCGCTTGGTATGTGTACAGCCAGATTCACTCTTGTGATGTCATTATGAAGATTCTTTCTATGTAGCCAATGCACCTGCTAACAGACTCTTAAACATGGCTCTTCCTTGAAAATAGCCATTCTATCTCTCAAGTCCAAATCATTAAAATGTTCACATTAGAGAAGTCTAAACCTGTGAGAAGGTCTCCTGGTAAAGATCTGATTCCTTCAATTATCTGGCTCACTAAAAGCAGGGGGAGAGGTTCAGCTCAGTCGAGAAGGAATTCTTACTCTACAGGCAGTCGAAATTTGTTAGCCCCCTCCTGGCTGCATCAATCATGATATACTTAGAAAAAAGTTACCAAAGTTAAGTTAAATTAATGTGATAGTGCTGGTTAAGTTCCAGAGTTCAATGTCGGTTTGAATATAAAGATGTACTAATTCCAAGTAAGTATTTGAAGCCCATAAGTAACTTTGTATAAGTAACCATGATTTGTATGGTTAAAATATAATAGCGATGATTTCAAGATTTTGCAGTAAAAGAATAAGAACTTTGGCTTGCAATATACTTCCTTGGGGTCTAAGACAAAGAATGTAGATTTTTAGAACAGTTTCACACAAGCCAATGTAAAGGCATTGAGACCTACTGGCAAGCTTTTGGAGGAGTGTCGTATGTTTCTGATCATCAGACATATCCCTGACATCCCACTAGATGCCAAGTTCCAACACTTGACTCTTCCAAAAGAAGGATTTACATTTTTAGAGTATGTTGAACCTCTTTATCTCATTTTTTGTCATTAAAATTGGAACACTGTTAAAAATATTCAGAGATTTTAAAAATATTTATTTAAGAAATATCTATCTTTCTATGACCGATACATTTCTACAATTCTAAACTTCTGCTTTAAGATTTTTTAAAATACCCTTTCATGACAACAGGCAGATTATGAGTATTTTCATCACAGGCATGACATCTGGTATCTTTTTGCCTGCCAAGATCTATAAATGGCTTCAAGTATCACTCTGTAAAAAAAAACCATCTTATTAAAGAAGCCAGAAAACCTGAAGCATAATTAATACAGCAATGACTCTGTGTGGCTCTAACACCAGCTGCCATATCACTCACTATATGCTATAGAAAAATATTTAAGGTGAACTAAAGTTTAAAGTAAGACACTCATAATTATCACATTTATTCGTTTTTAATCTAGATCATTCTGTGTTCTTATACAGCCAGTGACTCAAATAGCTCAGTTAAGTGTTGCCGAGTAACAAATCACCCCAAGATCTAGTGACTTTGCACAATGCTGTTTTGTTATTTGTACCACTGTGAAGCAACCAGGCCCAGCTCCAGTGGCTATCATCTGGGGCACTTCATCCGTGATGTCTCGTCCTCAGCCTGACAATGTGGTGAAGACACACAGGCTCTGCTAGGATGGTCTGACAACTGAGTATCCCAATCATCTTTCCAACCAAATAGCCAACTCTTGTGACTGGCTGACCAGACCTGTCTTAGAGAGCAAAGGAAAAACTGCCCGACCTTGTGTGGTTCAGCAAGAGTCCTGGACCAATGACGCTTTCACAGGAGTTCAATTGGCTGAAGTAATCCCAGGGAAAGCGCAAACCCATCAGGGAAGATGTATTAGTTACTTTTCTCATTGTATGACAAAAAGACGAGAATTGAGCTAAGGAAGGTGTAGTTTATTCTGGTTTACAGTTCAAGGGGATAAATTCCACCATCACAGGGAAAGCATCCTGGCTGGAGCAGGAGACTGACTAGTCATATCATATGCACAGTTGGAAAGCAGAGAATGGGCAGCAGGAAGTGGGAACAAGCTATAAAGCCTCAAAGTCCTCCCTTAGAAACCCTCTTTCTCCAGCAAGGCTCCACAACCGAACCAAACAGCACCAGAACCTGGGAAACAACTGTTGAAATAGATGAGCCAAAGGGGGATATTTCACATCTGAACTACAGGAGTAAACAACAGAGGGACTTCAAATATGGCAGCACTGGGGACTAGTTTCAGAGACCAGCTACCACAGAGTGTCTCCTCTAGCCAAAGATGATTCCCGTTCCTCCCACTTTCAAGATATACTCACCAGCCTTCCTAAACCCCCAAAGGCCTATCTCCATCCAGATCACCCTTTGAGTCCAGGGTCTCTCTTCATGTCTTCATGTAAATCAAATCCATGAAAATAAACTGCATTTTTCAAACAATAGATGAGTTGCTTCCCATAGAATCTGATTTATAAATAAATGACTATCCTTTCATTTTAATTTATTTGTGTGTGTGTGTGTGTGTGTGTGTGTGTGTGTGTGTGTGTGAGAAAGGGGGTATGCCACATCTGCGCTGCTCAGAGGCCAACAGAGGGCATTAATTCTCTGGAAATGAAGTTACAGGTAGTCATGAGTTGCCTAGTATTCATGCTAGAAACTAAATTTGGGTGCCCTCTAAGGTCAGCAAGTGTTCTGAACTGTTTCTACGGCCCCAAGCAACTTTGAATAAAAAGAATGGATTTGCCCATTGAATCCCATGGACATTTTTTGTGGAAAGCCTGTTGGCATGTATGAGTAGGCTTGTTTCAGTGTCTTCTGGCACCACTTATTTTTCTTCTTATACCAGTGCCACATTGTTTTGATTACTGTACATTTATTCACGATATTATTTTCCCTATACATTGCTTCCTTTTACAGAATTACTTTCACTATTTAAGGTTCTTTATGTTGCCATTTACATTTAGTATTAATTTGTCAACTGCTAATCCTATGAATTCAACTGGAATTTTTATTTGAATTACAATGAATACATAGATTAAGTTGGGAGATAGATAATCAACAGTCAACAACACCGAATCTTCTGATCCATGATCGTGTATGTTTTTCTATTAATTTGGCCTTTTTAAAATTTTTTAATTATTCTGTTTTCTTTTTTCAGAATCTAAAAACCTGGCTTCATTGATTGCTTTGTATTTTTTTTATTTCAGCTGTTATCTTTATTTCTTAATTCTTTTTTTTTTTTACTCTTTTCTCTTCTACTGAATTCTTAAGGTAGAAGACATTATTGTGATGAGGAATTAAAACCATAAATGTATGTAAAACATCATACGAATTGTACTATAGAATTTTAATGTTGTACTTTGTTTTTTAAAACTTCAAATTGTTTTCTGATTTCCTTTGCTATTTCTGTCTTTGCTACACGAATTCTTTAGAAGTTGGCCTCGTGAGCCAATTTATCAGGTGTTTTTCTAAAATTTTTGTTATTGATTTCTAGTTAATCCCATTGTAATCAAAGAATTTACTACCTATGGTTTGTCTCCTCCTCATTGTCTAAATCTGCAAACAGTCTTCAATGCTCTAGCCTTTAAAGTGATAAACTTAACCCCCAGCCATCAATCCCTCCTGTACTCATTCTCCCACGGAATCCCCCGACTTTGAAAGTGGGTGGATTTTAAGAACCAGCTTTTCCTAGCGGAGTAAAGCAGCCCTGGAAGGGTGTGTTTGCTGGAACAAGTTACAAAGAGGCTTCATCTCCTTGCCAGCTGCTAATCAGTTGACAGCTCTGTGAAGAGCCCCAGTGGCCTGGCTTTGGACACAATGACAGGAAGCAAAGCTCCAGCTGAGGGAAACCTTAGCTGGGGTCTTAACTGAGAATCATAAGAGGTCCTGAGCCAGACTGTCCACCTAAGTCCCTGGATTCCTGGACTCACAGGAACTGCGGAATAATGAATATGCTTCTCTCCATGCAATGTCTATTGGCATCATTTTTTGTGCAAAAATAGGTAACTAATGTGGATGCTAGTTATATTTCTCGGTGAATATCCTAGGACTTACAGAGTAAGCATGCTTTTGAAGTGGGATGTTTAATAAAAATAAATGCAACCAATTTAGATCCACCTTTTAAATTTTTCCTATAAGCAAACTTTTTTCTTACTTTCTCTCTGTGTTGGTCGCTGTTCTATTGCTCTGAAGAGACACCATCAACAATGCAACTCTTCTAAAGGAAAACACTGCGCTGGGGGCTGGCTTCAGTTTAAGGTTTAGTTTGTTATCATGGCAGGGAGCACGGTGGGGCACGGGAGTATTCATAGTGCTGAAGCAGTAGCTGAGTTACATTCAGATCTCCAGGCCAAAAGAGAGAGAGAGACAGACAGACAGAGAAAGAGAGAGACAGACAGAAACACACACACAGAAACAGAGGGGAGGGGGACTGGGCCTGGCATGTGTTTTGGAATATTAGTTATAGATGTGTTACATTTGTTTATGCTGTAGAATATTTGCTTAATGAGGCAAAGATGTGTTGCATTCTTTTATGTTGCATTTGTTTAACTCTGCAAAGCTGTGTTACTGCGCCTGTCTAAAACATGATTGGTCTAGTAAAGAGCTGAACAGCCAATAGCAAGGCAGGAGAAAGGATAGGCAGGGCTGGAGGACAGAGAAAAAATAGGAGGAAAAATCTGGGAAGAGAATAAATGAGGAGCAAGAAAAGGAGGGGGATATCTGGGGCCAGCCACCCAGCCACACAGCAAGCCGTGGAATAAGAGGTAAAGAAAGGTATACAGAAATAGAGGAAGATTAAAGCCGAGAGGCAAAAGATAGCTGTGATAATTTGCTATAACAGCTGGCTAGAAACAAGCCAAGCTAAGGCTAGGCATTCATAAGAAAGAATAAGACTCCATGTGCATTTGTTTGGGAACTGGGTGGTGGGGCCCCAAAGAGCAAAGAGGAAAAGGGGAAAACAACCAACTACAGGCAAGGGCTTTTGAAACCTCAACGCCCACCGCCACCGCCACCAAGGCCAGACCTCCTGATCCTTCTAACCCTTTCTCTAACAGTAACGCTCCCTGACAATTAAGCATTTAAATATATGGGCCTATGAGGGCATTTTTACTCAAAACACCACACTCCCTTTCTATCAATTATTGTTACAGGCATGTTCTAATTTCCAGCTATAACTGTGAATTTACCTATTTTCCTCTAACAGATTTTTATTTTACATGTTTCAAACTATTAAGTACATATACATTAAAACCATGGTATCTTCCTAAAGAAATGATTTCCTCAGGATAAAATTTCTTTTTCTACGCTCAGCTATATTCCTGGCTGTGATATCTTATTTGTCATGTGCAGTTTCTAAGCTTTCTTTTGAATCTTTTTTTTTTTTTTTGTTATTTGTTTTTTGAGACAGGGTTTCTCTGTAGTTTTGGTGCCTGTCCTGAACTAGTGCTGTAGACCAGGCTGGCCTTGAACTCACAGAGATCGGCCTGTCTCTGTCTCCCAAGTGCTGGGACTAAAGGCTTGCGCCACCGCCACCCGGCTTGAATAATATTTGATCCTATTTTAACAGTATTTACCATTCTCATTCTTTGAATTTGAAACTGTGCCTTTATGTTTCCCATGTGTTTTCTATAGGCAACATATGTGAAATTTCATTTGTTTACTTAGTCTAACGGTCTTGTGCTGGAGACGGAGTACCTACCTACCCATGTGCATTAAAGTGTTTGCATTAAAGTGTTTACAGAAGTGATGGAGTTCAAATGTACAACCTTTTCAAAATCATTTTATTTGTTCTTGTTGTCCCTTATTTCTTGCCTTTTGTTAATCGTGAATACTTTCAGGGTTTGCTTTACCTCTAAAATTAGATTATTTGCCCCCACTTCCTCCTTTTATTTTCAAAAGTTTAGAGTTTATAATGCCTACCTGTGACAGGGTGATCAACTGATATTATAGCACTTTTGACCTATGGAATAGTCTTCATAATAACACCTGAGACATTATGAACAGGAAAACATATTTTCAGCTGAAACTTTCAGTACTCAAAATATCAAAAGAAACAAAAGGCTGTTGCATGAAAGTATAGTCTAAGAAAGACTAAATTTTTATTCAAATAATTACACTTAAAATGAAAACCATGTTGCCATTTGGAAATAATATGCCAATTATATTATTATTTTGGACGATAGCCAAATATTTCAGGGCCTAGGGAGATGTCTTTGTTTGTGGTGATATTGTGTCTCCCAATGTACTGTGCACCTTAATAAACTTATCTGGGGTCAGAGAACAGAACAGCCACTAGATATAGAGGCCAGAAAATAGTGGCTCACACACCTTTAATCCTGGCATTCCGGAGGCAGAGACCTATCCGGATCTCTGTGAGTTCAAAGCCACACTGGAAACAGCCAGGCATGGTGACACATGCCCTTAATCCCAGGAAGTGATGGCAGGAAGCAGAAAGGTATACAAGGCGTGAGGACCAAGAAATAGAGCCTGGTTAAGCTTTTAGGCTTTTGAGTAGCAGTTCAGCTGAGATCTATTCTGATGAGGACTCAGAGGCTTCCAGTTTGAGGAAACAGGATCAGCTGAGGAGTTGATGAGGCGAGGTTAGCTGTGGCTTGTTCTGTCTCTCTGATCTTTCAGCGTTCACCCCAATACCTGGCTCCAGATTTGTTTTTATTAATAAGATCTTTAAGATTTGTGCTACATTTGTTGGTATAGGGCCTAATCTGTGTTTGGACCCTTTACATCCACTTAAAAAGCCAGGCACAGTTGCAAGCCTAGCACTGGGGGGAACAAGGAGAGCTAGGTCCCGGAGCTTGTTGACCAATCAGGCTATCCAATCAATGAGGTCAGGTTCAGAATACGGTAGAGAGAGATAGAGGACATCCATTGTCAACCACTGACCTACACACACATGTACACACACACACACACACAAACATGAACATGCACTAACACAAAATAAAAATGCAAGTCCTGGATGAAGAACTGGAAAACAATGAATTACCTGTGTGATGAGTGAGACGGGGGCTCAGCAGCATTGCTGTGTGAGCTCTGTTACTTTCAGTCTGTTTGATGTTTCCATTATCAATTGGGAATTGTTTGTTTGATAAAAGGAGTGGGTATTTTTCATATTCCAAACATCACTTGGGCTTTCTAAACAGGATTATTTGCCAGTGAGTACATTTTCACTTCAAGGTGTGTATGAAATGACCATGACGGCTGGAATTTTAGAGTTTTCTCAGAAGGAGCGAGTAGTTTTCCTACCACAGGATCCACCAGAAATGGCTCTTTGTATAACGAAGATCATAGCAATGCTGCGCGACTCGCGATTACTGAGGTTAGAATCTGACAAATGTAAAATACTTCTGGGTGGTTTTCTGGAGTTTTGTCCATCGAAATAAGAAATTTCAAAGCATTCTCAAAGCTGGAAGGGCTAATAAACTAATGAAATAAAAAGCATGTGTATACATGTATACGTGTGTTTCTCTCTCACAGTCTCTGGTGTGTGTGTGTGTGTGTGTGTGTGTGTGTGTGTGAAAGCCAATAATCAGAACAGAAAACCATTCAAATATAAAAGAAAAGGCCTCTAACCATCTTCTCTACAGCACAAGGTAAATGATGGTGGGACTAAATTGGATTTACAAAATGAAAATTACTTTTCATTTGTTAAAACTCTTCCTCCTCAATGGCAGATAAATGTAGAAAAAATGGGTGTCTTTCTGTTCTTTTACATTTAACCTGTATCATTATACTTAAAATTGATTGTCTATAAAGAGCATACACTTGGTTTTTTCTGATGACTTTTGGCATTTAGTAACTGTTTACTCATTTCTATTTACGGTGATTATAGATGCTTTCCGGGGAATCTAGTTATCAGCTGAACTTTGAATGTTTTTCAGTTGTTTAACCTTTTAAAATTTACCAGTCCCTTAGAGACACCAGAATATTGAAGATACGTATGACAGTAATCCCGTTTGTCATATATAAACCATTTTTTCATTAAAAGGAAGCCACCAGAGCATAATGCTTCATTTTCTTTATGTGTGCAGTTTTGCATCTTATTTTTAGTAAGTGGCGTATGGTAGTATTTCATCCAGCCAGACTACTTTGAAATGTTTATTAAAGCCTGGTCCTAAAAGCCATTCAGATGGGAAAAAAAAACTTTCTTTTAAATGGATGAAGTGAAAGGAAGGGAGAATAAAGAAATAATACCCTTCAGAGGGCGGCCATGATGCTTTTGTCAATGATCAAGTCAGTCAACTCCTGGAACTGTCTTTGGGGCCTAATAATCAGTTTCCAGATTTTTCCCAGACATTAAATATTTGCCTTCAAACATCAAAGATAGAAGATTGAAACAATGAGCATATGGGAGCATATAGTAGATTCCAATATAAGTTAGGCATTACTTCCTTAAGTCCAAAAGCTAGAACCGAGGAGCTGTGGTATTCAGACATGGCTTTCTGGCCCCTGTGTAAGTGCAAAACCTGAAGGCACTAAATCCAAAATTCTCCAGGGGTTATAGATATGGCATAACTTCAGAAAGAGTAAATGCTGTGGCTTCTTCCTATCTGGACCTTCTTGAAATTTCTTTGAAAGGATGTTGCAATGTCACTGATGAGGGAGTCCTTGCTCTTGCACTCAACTGCCAGTTGCTAAAGATCATTGATTTTGGTGGCTGCTTAAATATTTCTTATGTGTTTTTACACGTGTTAGGAAAAAAAAAACTGCCCATTTTTGCAATATGTTGACTTTTCAACTACTCAGGTAAATGAGATATAAAATGGACCCATACAAATTATGTGTTGTCCCAATTATTATCCATGACTTCTCAATATTACAATTAGTTCTTTTGTTATTGTCGAAATTGTTATCCATTTCATGATTTAGGGGGTATGAGAATGATTTTTTTTTCCTGGAATGCCTCTTGTAGCTTGCCTTCCCAAATAGAACTTTCACTCAACCTTGCAACCAAGCTCATCATATGCTTTGAGATCATTTAAAACTATACACTGTGTACTCAGCTTATTTAAATATAACTTACCTTTAAGAAAAACAATGTAATGAATCTTGATATACTTTGGACTCCCCATGTAAACAACTTTTACAGGTGAGGCTGACCACGTAGATTTGATCTTAAACTCATTCCTTATTTCTCCTCACAACCACTCCATGTCCCTGATACAGAATAATGTACATGTCTCCCTTGTGACCCTTAGTGCCACAGACTAAGGACAATGTGTTGTTTGTTTTTGCTCTTTTGGGGGGCCCGCCACCCAGCTCCCAAATAAATCATACATGGAGAAGGCTTATTCTTAATTATGAATGCCCAGCCTTATGTTGGCTTAGTTTCTAGCCATCTTTTCTTAACTTAAATTATCCCATCTACCTTTTGCTTCAGGGCTTTTTCCTTTTCTTACTTTCACTCGTACTCTGTGGCTTGTTACGTGGCCGTGTGGCTGGCCCCTAGCATCCTCGTTCTCTCGCTACTTCTTCTTCTTCCCATATTTCTCCTTTTATACAGTGTCTCTGCCTGCCAACTCCGTCCATCCTTTCTCCAGCCTTGCTATTGGCCATTTAGCTCTTTATTAGACTGTCAGGTGTTTTAGACAGGCAAAGTAACACAGCTTCACAGAGTTAAAAATGCAACATAAACAAAAGTACCACACCTTAAAATAATATCCTACAACAACAATGTATGTGTGTATAAGGTGTGACAATTAGATCTGAGGCCATTGTTACAAATGACCCACAGAAAATGCTGAAATAAACTTGACATAGGTTGATAACAACATATCAACATTTGTTGATAAGAAAAAGAGGATAGAAAGAAAAGAAAAAAAGAAATAATACCTACTGAGTTGCTTGAACCTAAATTTCCATTTATGGAGTCAATTGTTTTTAATCTTGCACAGAAGCAGATTTATCTAACTTAGGTGCCATTTCCTATTACACATACACAGAAGGTACCTACAGAATAATGACAAAATCCTCTCTCCCCTATGAAACAAAGACAAGGATTGTGTGAGACAAAATTTCTACAGAAAGCGAAAAGTACAGACATCCTCCATCTGATCAGTCTGTCGTCAAAATGATAGTTACTGAGCACTCTCGGGGTTCAGCAATTCCTCTAAGTGCTGCATTGCTCTTGCTCACAACTTTATCATCTTTTAGAAGGCATTGAAAGCCCTTCTCCCAGACTGATTTTTCTCTATGCATTAAAGAATGATAAACTGCACCCTTAAGTGGAGGTTCACTTCAGAGACATTCCCTGTAACAGCATTCCTACCTCCAATCTCTCAGTGACTTAAGTTTTGAACTGTTCCTGAAGTGCGCATTACCTCCCGGAATGGAGACATACAGGCAGCTTGTTCAAATCAATATTGGGATAATGAGATTAGCATAGTCTTTTGGATTTCCAGTGGCATGGAGTCAATCATCAATCACGTCTTCATTCATTTTGCTTTGCTCATTTACTTAGCAAATAAAATCTAAATCACAGAGAAAAGATATGCCATACTTTGAAGAATAAAACACCTGCCTTGAAGGACTCAGATGAAAGATAGTATTTCTAATGCAGTATGGTAAGATGTAATAAAAGTCTGAATAGATGCCTATAATTTACCTTTCTCAAAAAAAAAGAAGAAAGAAAAAAAAGTAAGCCTGTCAAACTGAGGCTAAATCAGGTGAAGCTGTTTGATGTAGGACCAATCTTGCAACCTCTCTGGCCTCTGGTGGCTCCACTGATGACAGACCCTTAGAAGAGGCCACTTCTTAAAACTTAATGCCCTCAAAGATACTACTCTGTATAGCTTTACTTCTCAAGAGAAGGACTTCCATAAGGAACTGTTATAAAAGAGTATTTCCTGGAGCCTAGAGATGGTTCAGCAGTTAAGAGCACTGGTTGCTTGTCCAGATGACAGGGGTTCGGGTCCTAGCATTCACCTGGCAATTCCCACCTGTCTGTAGTTCCAGTCTCAGGGTATCTGACATCCTCTTCTGGCCTGTGAGTGTACCAGGCATCCGAATGATACACGCATACATGCATGCAAAACACCCGTACACAAAATTAAGATAAAAACAGTACTTCCCTCATGGTAACATTCTCTATTAGAAATTTGTCTCCCCAGGGCCCATTTTGCTTCTTCAAGCAATGGCCCCAGTCTCATATAGGGTACATCCTTCTACTCAGCCCACGTGCTGTCTGCAGAGCAGAATGTGTGGTGATGACTTGTCAATCAGAGTACTACAGTCTCTTCCCCATAACACACACAACACATATGTACTCACACAACCACCCACTCACACACATACACTCACCTTACATAGAAACACATAGTCACTGGCTCACAACAATGCACACACACATACACTTTCACACAGACACCCATATAGTCACACACACATACACACACACACACTCTAACACAGCATACAGGTGCTCATACACACATATACACATATACTCTCTCTCTCTCTCTCTCTCTCTCTCACACACACACACACACACACACATTTATTTGCACACTTACAGTCACTCTTCAGGGATTCCTGTGTGACCCAAAACAGGCTAATCAGTGACCACAAAACTCAGTTCTGTTAGTTTGAAGCAGAAATCTTTGCCTGACTATCCAAATGACTCTAATAAGTGGCTCTTAGGAAAGAACTGTTGTAGCGCAGGGAAATTTCCTCCCAGAAGTAGAGCCAGATCTGTACTGGAATTAGCCTCCACCCAGTGCTCTGTGGTCTTCTCAGATTGTATATGATATTGTTCTTACTTCACCAAGGTTGGGATGAGATTTTTAAATCATCAGATTAGAAAGCCAGTCACCCTATTGTCATTTTAGCTATCTATCTCTCTGTACCATCTATAGCACATGTGAAAATTACATACAATTCTGTCAAATCTTTGGTTATTAAGGAAGAAACTATTTCTCCAGATTTATACCTCTGCACATCTTAAGGCAAACCTTTTGTGATCTTTCTCACAGGCTTTCCCCCTGGCTCTCTCACTCTTGCTCCCCAACTTCTGCTCCTCAACTTTCTTTTTGAGTCAGGACCTCACTCTGGAGCCCTGTGATAGATAGCCTTGAACTTGCAACCTTACTACATAGCCCAGGCTAACACCAAACTCAACAATTCTCCTGCTTCAGATTGTGGAGTTGTAGGATTACAGGTAAGCAATCTTATACTAGCCAATTTTGCTTTTTTCAAATCTGACATGGTGTGATATGTACCACATGAAAGGATTTTAGAAACCAAATCTACAATGTTTCTGCTAACTCTTATAAATGAACAATTACAACCAGAGAACTGGCCCCAGTCTTCTCTCACTTACTCAAATATCAGTGCCTTAAAAATAGTAACAAAGATATAACAGTTAGGTAAATATTATACATATTGTCATTTTTATAGGAGAAGATGAATGACTCTCTGTCACAACTAATGTATCACTACATATTCTCAACCATCCTTTGTATTTGGGTACTAAGCCCATCATGGAAATCATTAACAGGCTTGGGTTTGTAAATACTGAAGGCATTGAAGAAGTCCTATATTCTACTGCCCAAATGCCCTTGGTGAGGGTAGGGTCTCTTGAGAAACAGCTTTGTCAATAAGATGCAGACATTCCAAGAGAACATCAACAACGCTAACAGCTGTAAATATCCCATAAGACACTTCACATTTTTATTTGTACCCTAAGAGGACCATCTCTAAAGTGCACTTCCATACATAACACTGAAAAAATAACATTCCTTTTTTTTTGAGGTAACAAAGGGCTGAAGTAGTCTGTAATGTATGCTTTGCAGCCTACAGATCTGAGAAGTAAATAGGATCACCATCCCTCCAACAGCTTGGCCGTCTGTTCTTGCTTTAAGAAGCTTCAGGGAATATTCAGTGGAATGGAATGTAAACAACATTATCAACTGCTGTGAGGACTCTTTGAAGCAATCAGAAAATATAACACACAACTTTATGAATATAAAACCAGTATTTAGAAAAATAAAGGATAGGCTTATTAATATTTAAGTGCATTAATGTATTTTAGCATTTATTTTCAACTAGTA
>CABHPP010144694.1:15479-29183 GCA_902168425.1 Peromyscus attwateri | reverse complement strand
GTTTGAGGCCAGCCTGGTCTACAAAGCGAGTTCCAGGAAAGGCACAAAGCTATACAGAGAAACCCTGTCTGGAAAAACCAAAAACCAAAAACAAAAAAAAAAAAAACAAAAAAAAAAACAGAAAAAACAATCAACAACAACAACAAGAATTACACTGAGGAACAGCAAGATGGCTCAATGCGCAAAGGTACTTCCACCACCACACCTGACCACCTTAATTCAATCCTCCAGGACACACACGGCGGTAGAAGCCAAGAATCAACTCCACAAAATGTTCTCTGACCTCCACCTCTGCATCATGGACACCTCTGGCCTCCCTCCAATGAAATAAATAAAAAGGTAACAAGTTGTTAAAAGAACTTTATTAGAGACAACGTAAAATGCATACAAATCATCTTGAAGTCGCAAGAACCCATCAACCTATGTTGAGATATATAATTATGAGTAAATAAATAGGGAAGGGAGAAAGCCTTTGTAGATAATTCCTGGTCTACATGAATGTATGTGCCATGACAGGATTATTTTTCAATTTTGGCTAAGAAGAGGAAAAAATTTAAATGTCCCAAGGGATACACTTTGGCATATACACAGTTAATTAATAAAAAGAAAGAACTAATTATGCTAAAATATGAATGAATTTGTAAAGCATTTCCTAAGTAAAAGAAGCCAGTCAAAAGAGAATACACTGTGTGCGTCCATTTTGACTTCACTAAATGAATTCATTTATATGAAATGTTAAGATAAGCAAGTACAGATTAGTGTTTCCCTAGGGCAGGAGATGGAGTGACACTGGAGTAAGAGGACTCTTAATAGGCTTGGGATTTTTATGAGAGGAAATTAAAATATTTCAAAATTATATGTAATAACAGCAGCAGAGTTCTTAAAAACATCCACTAAACTGCACATTCTATGTGACAGCTAGACTGCATGTACATGGCAGCTCGATAAAGCCATCTTAAAACAATTATTAGTTGGCAACCACCACAGTAAAAATTCAGCCAGATGGCTGGGCAGTGGTGGTGCACAGGCTTTCATTCCAGCACTCGAGTGGTAGAGGCAGGTGGATCTCTGTGAGTTCGAGGCCAGCCTGATCTACAGAGCGAGTTCTGGAACAGCCAGGGCTGTTACACAGAGAAACCCTGTCTAAGGGGTAAAAAATTCAGCCAGAAGTCTTCAATAGATACTAAAACTCTGAGTAAAATTTTGAAGGGGAGGTTACGTAATTATAATGGGGATCCCCCAAATATTGACTGATTATAAAAAGAAAAATAGTATTAATAGTATTACCACATTTGAAAAGCCTGACAGATACCACCTTAATAAAGCATCAAGAGCTACACTATAGATACATACAAAGTCACTCAAGAAGTCCTAGAGAGCTTAAAACATCATTAAATTCTAAGACTCAAACAGGAGAATATCTTCGTGACACTGAAGTAGAAAAGATTTTTTCTTCTTTTATTCTCTAGGGTGTGTGTGTGTGTGTGTGTGTGTGTGTGTGAGAGAGAGAGAGAGAGAGAGAGAGAGAGAGAGAGAGAGAGAACACTGTGGGCTGTTCTGTATGCTGTGAAAATATGTTGCTCTGATTGGTCAAAGGAGAGAGACTGAGACTTGCTATACAGTCTTGGTTGGCCTGGAACTCACTATGTAGACCAGGCTAGCATCCAATTCTTAAGAGATCTACCTGTTGCTATTCCCACTGTTGGGATTAAAGGAGAATGCCATTACTCCCAGTAAGATCTTTTTTCTCCTTGAAAGCAGCATCAAAAGTCTGATTCATAAAAGAAAAAAAAACTTGATTTCTTGGACTTCATCAAATTAAAAAGTATCTCTTCTTCCAAAGAAAGGAGGGCAGGCAAAATGATTCTGAATAAAAGTCTTTCCACACAAGCCCACTGATCTGAGTTCAATGCCCAAATGCCCACCAACATTACAGAGTAACTGTGGTATACCTGTACAATAAAATCTACTCAACAAGAATATGAAAATGGGGCCGGGTGGTGGTGGCACACGCCTTTAATCCCAGCACTCAGGAGGCAGAGCCAGGCGAATCTCTGTGAGTTCGAGGCCAGCCTGGTTTATAGAGCAAGATACAGGACAGGCACCAAAACTACACAGAGAAACCCTGTCTCGAAGGAAAGAAAAGAAAAGAGAAAAGAAAAGAAAAGAAAAGAAGAGAAAAGAAGCCGGGCGGTGGTGGCGCACGCCTTTAATCCCAGCACTCGGGAGGCAGAGGCAGGCGGATCTCTGTGAGTTCGAGGCCAGCCTGGTCTCCCAAGCGAGTTCCAGGAAAGGCGCAAAGCTACACAGAGAAACCCTGTCTCGAAAAACCAAAAAAAAAAAAAAAAAAAAAAAGAAAGAAAAGAAAAGGGAAATGATAAGACCCTATTGCTGAAGACACCACCCACTTTGGTTACAGGTCATAGAGAGATCAGTCTCAAAGTGGTCAGAAAACTTTCTCCTGTTGTCTAGCTAACATATTTCTGGAAGGTACTATGAAGGCTGCTGGGGGAAAAAGACACCAATGGTCTTATCTAGCACTAGACCCTGCACGTTACATTATTGAGCTGCCAGGCAAGTTATGCCCACTGATGGGGATAACTTGGGCATGATGTTATGGGGGTAAACAACTACTTTCTGACTGGATTAGAGGCCTGCTTCACACGAGGGACTTCATGTCTAGTACTGTAAGCCTGGTCAAAATCCCTTGGCTGGAAAGATCATTGGCCCAAGCGAGGAAACTGCTGGTGATGTTTGGCTAAATAGTCATGTAGTCAAACTGTTTTCTACATATTAATGCTTACATCCATAGATCTGTTCTCCTCTGAATCATGGTCAGAAAAGCTTTTCCTTGAAGTGAGTAATGGTTAATACAGAAGCTCCTTTATAGAAACTGGTCAAAGAAGTGATAAGAAGTGACTGTGAATGCTCAACCACAGACAGGTCAAAATATATCCCACCCAAGGCTTACAGACCATCATAGAAAAGCAGATGGGAAGAATGTAAAAGTCCAAGGATGAGGAAGGAAAGTGTGTAGTTTCTTTTTTTAGCTGTTTTTTTTTTTCTCTCTCTCTCTCTTTGGGGGTATGCCACCCACCCAGCTTCCAAATAAATACATGTAGATACTTATTCTAACTTATGAATAACTGGCCTTAGCTCAGCTTGTTTCTAGCCAGATTTTCTAACTTCAATTATCATGTGTCTTTTTAACTACATTTTGTCTCTGGGCTTTTTACCCTTCTTCATCTATACATCCTTCCTTCTTCCTCTGTGGCTGGCTGTGTGGCTGTGTGGCTGGCCCCTGGTGTCCTCCTCTCCTCCTTTTCTCATTCCTCGCTTCTTGAGCCTAGATTTCTCCTCCTGTTTATTCTCGCTGCATGCCAGTGCTGCCCATCTTTTCCTTCCTCGCTATTGGCTGTTCAGTTCTTTATTAGACCAATCAGGTGTGTTAGGCAGGCACAGTAACACAGCTTCACAGAGTTAAACAAATGCAACATAAAAGAATGCAGCACATCTTTGCATCATTAAACAAATATTCCACAGCATAAACAAGTGTAACACATCTTCAACTAACATTCCACAATGAAAGTTGTGAAATGCTGTCTTCTGTGCAAATGGGCTGTTGCACAAATCAACTCAACAGTAGCTGTGGCTGCCTGCACAAGACCAAGCCAGTCAAAATTCCAGCATGGGTGGGAGACAGGCTGTCAAGGACCAGTTCTCCCAGAGGAGCTACAGGCAGCTGATGACTGCTGAGGAAGGGAGTGTCAGTTTTCTTTGGGAATGTGGCTTCTAGTATGTTGCCACAGTAGACGGCCCCACACCCATGCACATATGATCAACACTAACTGGACTCAGGAAGATGATGATGAAAAAGAAAGAGGGGGGAAAAAAAAGAAGAATCAGGAGAGAGACAGGTAAGGGGGTCCTGAGGAGAGCGGGAAGGGGGTGGTTATGAGCAAAATATAATGCATACATGTATGAAAATTTTCAAAGAATAAATTTTTTAAAAATTTAAAACAAAATATTGATCCATACAAGATGATTCCCCCAAATAATTATGCTGAGAAAGAACACCAGAATAAAAATGAGTATGTATGATTCAACGTATAAGAAATATGATGAAAATCACATTAATTATTGCTTAGAGAGGTTGCAAGGATGCATTATACAGGGATTAAAGAAAACTTCAAAGGCTGAATGTGTGATGGTGTCATATTACAAGATTCAATAAATCATGATGACCTACAGTCTCAGCATTTCAGAGGCTGAGTTGGGGGACTATGATTTGATGCTAGCCTAGGATGGGCTATATAGGTAGTTCCAAGCTCGCATGAGGCTACAAAAGGAAGGGAGAGAGAGGTAAGAAAAAGAAGAGACGAAAAGAAAGATCCAGCAAATGACAAAACCTATTGTCAAAATTCATTGTATAAGTAATTACATCTCAATTAACCTATAAGGCAGTTTAAAAATTCAAATGAAGCCTGAACCAGTAACAAGGCCATTACAGAACACTTCCTGTGTGTCCTGACTCTTTTTACTCTTAGCACTCTGCACTACTGAAGGCTCAAATGGAGTAGATAGTATTCTGTAAATGAGGAAACCTAAATGCAGAATGGCTAGGCAATTTGACAAAGGCTGCACTACTAGTCAAAAGTATAACCAGGATTCAAACCCTGCTAATCTGCCTCGGGATCCACATTAACAGTATAGTGTTTGTTTCTCAGGTAAAAGAACTTCTGTATTTGAATAATTATAAAAAGTGTAGGTATGTGAAACGGTGTTTCATCAAACAGAACACGCATGTTTCACATCTAGAGATGAACAGGTTACCTTATTGTTTAAATGTTTAAGTGTAAATTAGTTTTCCCCAATTCCCATCCTGTCAGTCACTCTCCTGTGACATCTTGAGAGACTGATCCTAAATCAAACAGCTATGTATTTCCCTTAAGTACCAGAGCTGCTGGTTATAAAGACAGGATAACAAAGTAAGTCCTACTGGCCCATACAAGAAGGTTCTACACATCTAGAGTCTACTTCACAATAGGGTGGTGGTACACACCTGTAAACCCAGCACTCCAGAGGCAGAGGCAGGCAGATCTCTATGACTACCAGGTCAGCCAGAGCTATGCTGTGGGCTGTTCTGTATGGCAAATGTGTTCCTAATAAAGCACTGATTGGCCGGTGGCTAGGCGGGAAGTGTAGGCGGGACTAACAGAGAGAATTAAAAGAGCAGGAAGGCAGAAGGAGTCACTGCCTGCCAGCCTGCCAGCCAGCAACCGCCAGGACAAGCAGCATGTAAAGATGCCGGTAAGCCACGAGCCATGTGGCAAGATATAGATTTATGGAAATGGATAACTTAAGATATAAGGACAGTTAGCAAGAAGCCTGCCACGGCCATACAGTTTATAAGCAATAGAAGTCTCTGTGTTTCCTTGGTTGGGTCTGAGCGGCTGTGGGACTGGCAGGTGAAAGAGATTTATCCTGACTGTGGGCCAGGCAGGAAATCTCTAGCTACAGAGCTACATAGCAAGTTCCATTTGGCCAGAGATACACAGTAAGCCCCTGTCTCAAAACCTAACTGAAAGACTCTACTTCATGGGGCTGGGAAGATGGCCCGCCCAGGAGGTGCAGTGCCTGCTGTGTAAGCATGAGGACCTGAGTTTGAATCCTAGGTACCCAAGGAAGAACCACGCACTGTGGCTTGCATCTACGGTAGGATAGAGAGAAGCAGATAAGTAGATCCCCAAAACTCAGTGGCTAGCCAATTTGGCTGAACTGATGAGGTTCAGTGACAGATCGACAGATCCTACCTCAAAAAAAAAAAAAAAAGGTGGAGAAGGAACTGAAGAAGACAACTGATGGCAATCTCTGGCCTCCACTCACAGATGTGCATGTACATGTACACATGTACACACACACACACACAGAGTACTTCATACACATTTCTCTCTTCAGTTCTATGGCGGTTTGAATAAGAATGTCCCCAGTAGACTCATGTAATTTGAACACATCATCCCCACTTGGTGGTGGTGTCTGGAAGGTGAGGCCTTGTTGGAGGAAGCATGTCACCGGAGGCAGGCTTTGGGAATTTAAAGACTTGAGTCAGTTCCAGTTCGTTCTCTCGGCTTCGTGCTCAGGGTAAATGATGGGAGCCCTCAGCTTCCGGCTTCTATTGTCATGCTTCCCCTCCTGAACGGGCAGCTCAAAAAACTCTTCTGTACGTTGTCTTGTCATGATGTTTTATCACAGCAACAGGAAGGGAACAAATACAAGTTCTCTGAGAGTTTCATAATCTTCTCATGATTTTTATTTGAGGAAATGATAGTAACATATATTTTCAAAATTAAATTTTTTGTCACTCTTCAAGAAAATAAGCAAATATCTACTATAACAAAGCAATGATAAGAGACAGGGAAATTATCCAGCAGCACAGCAAGGGAGAGTATCTTTTCATAAGGAGAAAACAAAGAAGAGAAGACACCAGGAGGTTCTGGGTGTACATGCAAGTGAGCACAAAGAAAAGCCGCGTGTGCACGCAGTGGGAAGACGGTAACATACCTGAATTACTATGTATTTTAAAAGTGCTTCAAGAAAATAGCTTGTGAGGTCTTCTTGTCCTTTATCTCCTGACTGCGGGGGAACAAGAGGGGTGACTTCCTCTATAGTTACTTGAGCTATCCGAAGACAAGAGAATCGTGTAATCATAAGACAAGCTCCATTATACAAAAATGTGACCAAATAAAATTTAGCAGAACAAATAAGCAATGAAAACTGCTTTTAAATTTTTCTAAAAATTACATGTTGAAATAAATCTGAGGATAAATCCTGACAGTCCATAATTATTGTAAACTTCAAAACTGGCTTTTTTGTGACTCCTTGACTGAGAAGAAATGGAACAGGGATGAGCAGGTATGTAGTGACTGAGGGCACATAGCCCTCACTAGAGAAGATTCACATTGGAGTGTCCATTACAAAATGCCACAATATGATGAGAAACATACTGCAAGGTGCTTATTCATCAAATTAGCATCCTGATTATACCTGAGAAGTCTGTGTTTTACTTTTCAGATAGTAATTCACTGTAACGAATGCTGATGCAAACAAACAAACAAAATCAACCCACAGCTAGCGAAATGATCTCAAATTTCCTAAACAGAATAATCAGTAACTGGTTGGACTGCCCAAGTTAGTAATCCCACAACAAAGGTATTTTTTGATTCTAAAATAATATACAGTATGGCATTTCTAACACCCATTTTAAAAACTTAGTACTTAAAAACACAACCTTTTATCATTTGCACCCTGTCCTCACAGACTAGTACAAGTGCTTTATTTTGCAAAGCTATAGACCCCCATCTAAGATCCAAGGACTTCTTAGTAGTTATAGAAGAATGTACAGGTAGTTTGTATTTCCATTGCCCTATAAAGTAAACAGCAAAACTTCTATCCTTGGGGCTGGAGAGAGGGCTCAGCACTTCAGAGTGTGCACTGCTCTTGTTTGCCCCAGGTTCAGTTCCCAGTACCCATAGCAGCTGCCTCACAAACCACTGGAAACTCCAGCTCCAGAAGAGCTGAGATTTTTCTAGCCTCTGTGGAAACCTGCATGCATGTGGCAAACATATATATACATAAAGAAAAAATATAAAGGAAAGTTTAATTTTTGTTTAAATTTTGTTCTCAGAAAGAGAATGCAAAAGAGTTGGTCAAAATGCATTTGAAACTAAGCAAAAAAAAAAATAAAATAAAATAAAAAAAAAAAAGAAAGAAATTTAGGGTTTGGGGATTTAGCTCAGTGATAGAGCACTTGCCTATCAAGCACAAGGCCCTGGGTTCGGTCCTCAGCTCTGGGGGATGGGATGGGATGGGATGGATGGCAGTGAACCAAAAGGAAAAGTGCTCATGAAACATTAGTTGAATACTTCAGGATGACATGCATGTAAATAAGCAGATGTAAGTGGTCTGCTTAAGCTGGTATATTTATAGATTTTATGCAACATTGTTTTGGTTTCTAAAATTTCATGGTACAGGTATAGTTTGCTTTGCTATAAAAATCCGTAATTTATAGAAATATATATTACAATAATATGAAACATCCAGTAGAGTACGAGTTATGGACTGAACTGTGTACCCCCAGAACTCATACACTGGAACATGAAACCTCAATGTGACTGTATCTAAACAGTGAGCATGTAAGGTTATAATGAGGTTATTAGGGTTCAGCCCTAAATGTATGGAACTGGATACAAGGAGAGAAGAAACACCAGAGGGTTTGCTCTGTGTGCACAAGCATGCAAATGCACTAAGGAAAAAAATCATGTGCGCACACAATGAGAAGGTGCTGTATGCAAGCTGAGGAAAGGCTCACCACAAACTGGACTGTCAGCGTCTACTTGTGCACTCCAACCGCTAGGAAATACACTCTGCCATGAAGCCACTTAGTCTGTGGTATTTTGTTACTGCAGCCCTAGTCAACTAATACAGCACTGTATATCACAAATGCTTACTAGTAAAAGAAGAATATATTTAGCAAAAAGAAAAATAACTTTGATATTTAAGCAGAATAATACAAGGAGAAAACTAAAAAGTAAAGAAAAATAACATTAGAAAATCTTAGGGCTAAAAAAGACAAAGATTCACTAGTGAAAAAAACAGTTAAACAACATTTCTAAAATTACAAGTTAAATTTAAAATAAAAATGCAACTTTAGATTTATAAAATTTTATATGCAGTATTTTATAATCACTTACTGCTTAAAGAGAAACACACTTTTATTTCTGTGTACATCTAAACTAATTCCAGCATACAAAACGATACACAAGAAATTATAAATTAAAACCAGGAGTAGTGTCCAATACCTCCCAGCAAGAGGATCTTGTGTTAAAGGTCATCTTTTATTACATAGTAAACTTAAGGCCAGCCTGAGGTATATGAGACTCTATCTCGAAAAAAACCACAACAAAACATGATGTGAAGTGGTCCACATTAACCCTAATACAATTTACATGCTCTGATATCTGGGACTTGGCTACCAGAGATAATGTCCTTACCAGGGCTGGCCAATTCCTATAGGTAGTAATTGACTAACCTGCTAATAATGACTCTCATATACAAACCACTCTGCCTGAAGTCCACACCCTCATAAAGTCCTCTACACTCTGAATCAAAGGTACTATTTTCCTGTCTTGATCACTTCAGAGCCAAGGACTAGACAACTAGGGACCACCTTTTTGTACCAGAAGCCACTGAAATCATTTATTTACACTAGCTGATTTTTACTTGCTTTCACTGACTTGCTACTTCCTTCCCATGAAACCACAATAAAAGCTCCTGCCCACAATAACATATCAACTTCTGCTCCCTGTCTTCTGACTAACCCTGTTCACTCACACAGACAGAGCTGCACACACACACTGTCTACACAGGCCTGTGGCATGCGGTGTGCTTCCTCTTGGAAACTAAGTGGCAAATTACATTTCCAACAGCTGTCTTAACACGCAGGCCCCACCAAGCTAAAGTAATACTAAACCTACCTTCACAAATACTGCCTCAGAATATCACGTGATAACTGCACAGACATTTGACATTAAAAACAAACTACACAGAGGGCTGCAGCGATGGTCAGCGAGTAAAGTGCCTACTAAACAAATATGAGGTCCTGAGATCAGATCACCAGAACCCACATTAAAAAAAGACTGGGATGGCCTTGAAGGCCTGTAACCCCAGTGCTACGGGGCAAAAACTAGTAAACTGCAGGGCTGGGTGATTGCTTGTTATCTAGTCCAGCTGGAACAGTGAATTTCAGACTTAGTATGGGATTTGGACTCAAAAATAACAGTAATATAGAGAAGCAACTGAGGAAGATATCCAGCTGTCAATGGCTGGCCTCCACATGGCCAACGCGGACAAGCATACCTGCACACATGCACATATACTACAAGCACGTGTGCGCACACAAAAATGCATATACACAAACACAATGTTACAAGAAAATCTATAGGAAACATACTGACAGATAACATCTCATCAATCTTACTTTCTTGAAGGTTGAGTGGAGGATTAATAAGATTATCTAAAGTTCGAGGTCCATATTCAGATTGTGGTGCTGAAAATCCAGGGATCAAGCATGAAAACATCCAGAGCTGTTCTTTGCTACAGTTATCCTGAAGAGCTTGCAACCATAACAAGAAGAGACGAACACCTTCCCGTCTGATCTAAAATAAAATGAAAGGAAATACAGCATTTCTTAATTAATGGACATGCTTTCTTGCTCCTTAGAACACAGTTCTTTGGAAAGATATTTTGTTGAAGAAAGAGAGAGATACGATGGAGAGTGAAGACAGATATACCCAGGACATCTATGCAACTCCCATTATTTTAAAATTCAAATTCACAGACTTGTAAGAATAAACTTGGGCCAAGGATATTGCTCAGTGATAGTATATGCAAGGCCCGGGGTTCAATCCATAACACTGGGGAGAAAAACAGCCATACTTGATGGAATCCTAAGAATAAACTACTTAATGTAGTAATTCCGATTGCACAAAATAAAAAATAAAAAAATCAGATAACAATTTCTTTATCTCTCTGCTTCCCTACCACCCATCACCACCAATCTAGTCCAAAGGAAAAAGTGCAGGCCAATGGGCTTAGTAAAGTAGGAAGGGTTACAGGGACGCTGGTGAACAACTAATCCATGCTTGCATCTCTTCAAAGTTTTGGAGTTATTCAAATCATAAAAGTGAATTTATTTAAACAACTATTTCTGGAACTCTGGAATAAGCACTGTGCCCAATGACCTACACTGATCCCCATACATGAAAGACTACAAATACTTGACCCAATAAATGAATGCTCTCCAAAGAGAGAAAAAGGACAGCTCCCTCTCTGACAGGCACTGAATTCTTCTAAATGACTTTTCTCAAATGAATTGAAGACAATCAATTTAACAAGCTTCAAGAAAAAGTCAAGGTGAGAGAGTATAAGTGGTATGGACGTTTTACTGGTTTGGTGTGTTTTGTTTGAGACAAGGTCTCAGGGCGGACCAGGCTGGTCTCAAACTTGCTGTGTAGTTGATCCATCTGCTTCCACCTCTTCATGCTGGGATTCCAGGAGGGCATCATTACACCCAGTTTATGCAGTACTGGGGACCAACTCAGGGCCCTGTATATATTTAACAAACAGTCTAACCCATCCAAGCCCTTTGCTCAGGTTTTTTTTCTAAGTCATAGAAAAAAAAATAATTATATTTTACCTTTAAGGAGTTTCCTGTGTGGAGTAGTTTCTTTAAAATCAAACCTGAAAAGAAAAACATGGTTTTAATTATCCCTATCTCCTTCTCTATTTATAAATGTCAGAGTTCTCGGTCAGACTTGAAATTACTTTTAAACAAGTCCTTGGCAATCTCTAAATTGTTCTTGGTGACCTTGGTAACCCTTTGATCAAAAGTGAGGTCAGAGGGGCATATAAAAAAGTCACCTTTCAACACAGTTAAACATGATTTATTTATTGACAAAATTTGGTCCCAAAATTGTGCTTAACACAACAATCTATTACATCTCTTATTTACACTGAAAATATAAATATTTTACCACTAATACAAAAAGCTACTGTAAAAAGGTTTTAATTAACCAAAAGAATATTGATTAATTCCACTATTTCCTAGTAATTATTTTCATTACTATAACATCCAGAAGCACATCATTCACTGTGAACAAATCTAAATACAATCTTATGTTTGTTAGGATTTAAACACTTATCTTTGTTTTACTTAACTATTGAGGCCTAAATCAATGGCACATTGAAGCTTAAATCATTTTCTTCCTTTCTTCTCAGAGGAAAACATTAAATACATTTTAGAATTATCACTTCAAAAATATTTTTATATTACTACTTACTTATAAATACATTCATTTCTTAGCATCAATTGCTTAAAACCTTATATAAAGGGTATCATACAGAGCAATTCATTTATAAGTTACTGCTTTTCATATCTAATATTAGCTTTTCAAATTTATCTATACTGGTCTATGTAGGTCTAGATAATTCATTTTAACTACTTTAATACTTTATCATTATACAAATATACCAAAAATGTATCTTCTTTATATAAAGACATTTGGCTCATTTCCAAATTTTTGCCACTATCAAGAGTACTATAATAAATGTTATTATCCATGATTGTCTGCTATATATATGACTTTTCTTAGGATATATAAATTGCAAAGGAAGCACTCACTTTCAGCTTTACCAAATATTAAGAAATTTTAAAATATAATAATAATTAACAATACCAAGCAATGCAGTGTGTAACAGTGCTCTGGTATATGATGGCAGCATACAACCCAATAACAAACTCTAAAATTTGATAATCTAATTAGTGTTAAGTTTAAATGTTTCCATTTGATGTTTTCTAGTGACAAAGAATGACCTTTTGTTTGTCCACTCAAATTTTATTCAATTGTTTGTCATGTCCTTTTTTTTTTTGGTTTTTCGAGACAGGGCTTCTCTGTAGCTTTGAAGCCTGTCCTGGACTAGCTCTGTAGACCAGGCTGGCCTCGAACTCACAGAGATCCGCCTGCCTCTGCCTCCCGAGTGCTGGGATTACAGGCATGTGCCACCACGGCTGGGAATTTTTTTTTTTTTAATGATTTTTTTTTTCCTCCAAGACAGGGTTTCTCTGTGTAGCTTTGTGCCTTTCCTGGATATTGTTCTGTAGACCAGGCTGGCCTCGAACTCACAGAGATCTGCCTGCCTCTGCCTCCCGAGTGCTGGGATTAAAGGCCTGCGCCACCACCGCTGGCTTGTCATGTCCTTTTGTAATTTTCAAGTGGACAGACTTTTCTAAGTTAAAGATCTGTATTGTTTTTAGTTACATGTATGTGTTTGTGTCTGTGTGAGTGAATACCATGCATGTGGTGCTGTTGGCAGCCAGAAGACATCAGATTCCCTTGGAGCTGGAATCACAGGCTGCTGTGAGCTGCTTGCAGTGGGTGCTGGGAATTGAACTCAGGTCCTCTAGAAGAGCAGCACATCTTCTCATCCACTGAGCCATCTCTCTAGCCCTCAAGTTTTTGTTTTTGTTTAATATTAAGAGTTCTTTATATATATTGCCTACTAATTTTCTGTCAGCTCTATAAAGGCAGAGATAGGAGAAGCCAGTCTCAGCTACACAGTAAGAGGATAGTCTAGGCTTTTGAAACTATATCAAAAACAGCAAAAAGTGGGCTGGAGAGATGGCTCAGTGGTTAAGAGCACTGACTGTTCTTCCAGAGGTCCTCCAGAGGTCCTGAGTTCAATTCCCAGCACCCAAATGGTGGCATACAACCACCCATAATGAAATCTGGTGCCCTCTTCTGGTCTGCAAGGACACATGCAGGCAGAATACTATATACATAATAAATAAATATTTTAAAAAAAACAGCAAAAAGCATGAGTTTGTATATGTGTGTTGTGTGTATGTAAATTTCAATAGGACCAATACTTTTATTTTTTATATAAAGGAATCCTTGACTTTGGTATTACAAAGATAAATAGTTCTTCCAAAAAACTTGTGGGCGGTGGTGGCGCACGCCTTTAATCCCAGCACTTAGGAGGCAGAGCCAGGCAGATCTTTGTGAGTTCAAGTCCAGCCTGGTCTCTACAGAGCAAGATCCAGGAAAGGCGCAAAGCTACACAGAGAAACCCTGTCTCGAAAACACCAAA
>CABHPP010144694.1:0-15379 GCA_902168425.1 Peromyscus attwateri | reverse complement strand
CAAAAACAAAACAAAACAAACAAACAAAAAAACAACTTGTGAGGTGTTTTCCTTTGTTTTTTTTTTTTAACTTTGGATTTTGGGCCAGGCTGGCCTAGAGTTCACAACACAGCTGAGGCTGGCATATGACAACAAATGGCTTCAAAGACTAGGTGAGGATAGAAGTCTCCTAAAACTGGATTAGGAGAACTATCTTCTAAAAGCCACCGAATCTTACTTCAAAGAATCCATTTTACCTATGCAAACTATCTCTGAAAGAAGTTATTTTTAAATCAACTACAGTCACAGTTTCCTTCATAAACAATAACAATTCAATAACAATAACAAAACAATAACAATTCATAAAAGCCGACAACTTGTAGGAATCATCTGAGTGACAGAGAAAAATCGCCATTTATGAATTTTCACAAGTTATACATAATTTTGGAATATTATTAATCATGACAACTTTGTAATAACAGCTCAAGAACCCTGTGGTTATAATTTGAATGTAGTAAAACCTGACTTCATTGTTTAAGCTTGTTTCCTGATAAACAGAAAGTCTGTTTTCTTATTCTCTCTGACAGTAACCTGCAACATACTCTTTTCTTTTCTCTCTCTCTCTCTCTCTCTCTCTCTCTCTCTCTCTCTCTCTCTCTCCTTTTCAGCTTTTGTTTCATGAACTAGAGAGCCATATTTTGGTGCTTCAAGCAACAGTAAGCTTAACTCTAATCCTCCTGCTTTGTTTTCAAATCATGGGCACAGTCATACATGGAGTATATGTCTGTAATCCCAACATACTGGAGGCAGAGGCAAAAGGATCATGAATTTAAGGCTTGCCTGGGCTACATAATGAGAATTTGCCCCTAAATTACTTCAGTACTGCTGTGGGATGGTCCTTGTGTACGCTATGAATATGTGTTACTCTCACTGGTTGATAATAAAGCTGTTTGGCCAATGGTGAGGCAAGATAAGGTTAGGTGGTACAATCAAACTGGGAATGGAGATGAAGAAGGGTGGAGTAGGGGCAGATAAAAGCAGCTGCCCAAGGACCAGTAAGCGATGGGCCATGTAGTGATGCATAGATTAATAGAAATAGAGACTAATAGTTAATTGAAGTACAAGAGCTAGTTAGTAATAAGCCTGAGGCATCAGCCAAGCATTTGTAAGTGATTATTTGGAAGTGGCTGCGGGATGGGGAGGGACAGAGAAACACCGTTACACAGTACTCAAAGGCTGAAGCAGGACAGCTGCACGAATGAGCACAGTTGAGGGGACGGCAGCTACATAATGAGTTCTAGGCCAACCTGGACTATGTGAGACGCTATCACAAAAAACAAACAGGAAATCCAGAGGTTACAGCTTTGTGGATTCTCTCTCTCTCTCTCTTTTTTTTTTTTTTTTTTTTTGGTATTTGCATTTCTCTCCTATTTCTGATTCACAAAGATATTTATCTTGTCTAAGCCTACTTCTATTTTTTAAAATAACTCATCATCATTGCTAATGCATTCAGAGTAAAGGAAGAGGTAGATCACAAAAAAAATATTGTGTACCAAATCAACACATATACATGAATAGATTTCCTCCTCCCCTCTCTCCTCTTCCTCAACTCATCTGTTCTGCCTACTTTTTGTGTGTGTTTACAGGAAATTGAACCCAGGTCCTCGCATACAAACCTGACATCTACCACTGACCCTTGGCCCTTCATTTAAATTTTAGTCTTAGACTCTCAATCTGCCCCTGTATTTTCCTCTCTACAGTACTGAGGATCAAATTTAGAATCTTACTCATTCTAGGCAAGTACTCCATCCATCACTGAATTCTATACCCAGCTCGTTCCTCACTCTTTCATTTTCAGATGGGGTCTTGCTTGCCCAGGCAGGCCCTGAATTTGTGATCCTCAGGCCTCGGCATCCTAAGTAGCTGGGATTAGAGACCTGTGGCACTATACCTAGTTCCCTCCTAAATTCATGTATGTACATGTACAGATGCATATGTGTGTGAAAAGTGGAAGCCAGAGGTTAATATTGGTGCTTTCCACCTTATGTTTTGAGACAGGGTCTCTTACTGAACCTGGAATCTGTGGTTTTAGCTAAACTGGTAGGTCACCATGGCACTGGGGTTACTGGTATGAATGTGGTCACTCTCAGCTTTTAGATCTGGGTGCTGGGGATCAGCACTCAGGGTGTAGCTTGTCCAGCAAGCACTTCCCTACTGAGCCATCTCCCTAGCCTCTTACATTGTTTTCACTAAAACAAACCATGAACTCACTAAAAATAACCGAGAAACCATTATATAAGTTATTTCAGATGTGAACTGTGTATTTATATTACTTACCAATACTATGAAACTGCCATCGCTGATGAATTCTTTCTGGAAGAAGTTGTAAAATTTTCTAAAAATCAATATAAGCAAAATAAAGAGTAAAATCAAATAATGTGTCAATATATTGTAAAGTATGAAATATTAGAGGACCACATTAAGAGTTTCTTATGTTAAAGTATAGCAAATACAAACTAGTAAAATATTTGAACTTTCCCACCCAAAAAGTAATAAGTAATACTAAAGAAATTTTGGAAGAGAAAAATGAATGGAATTTATCTTTAACAGTGATAAAAAGTAAGTATGGTCTCCTTTTGATGGCTAACCTTGGTTGTCAACTTGACTGGATCTGGAATGAACTAAAATGCAAGCATCTGGGAACTCCTATGAGGGATTTACTTGAATCAGGAAGACCTGCCCTAAATTTACGTGACACCTTTTGGTAGCAGATCAGATAAAAGTAGATGAAAGAAGGAAGTTTTGCTTTTTGCCTGCTTGCCCTTATTCTCGCTGGCAAATTTATCCATCCTGCTGCTTCAGCATTCCTTCACTGAAATTAGAATTGCTTCTTCCGACTTCCAAAGTAGACCGAAGACCAGCAGCCCTCCAGGAATCCTCTAGGCTTCAGTATAGTGGTATTCTATTTGTACTGAATTGTGATTTTATTTGTATGTTAATAAATAAAGTTGCTTAGGGGTCAGAGCTATTAGCAAGCCATAGCGAAAGCCAGGGCGGTGGTGGTGCACGCCTTTAATCTCAGCACTTGGTAAGCAGAGCTAGGTGGATCTCTGTGTGTTCAACGATACAGCTAGCATTGGAGACACACGCCCTTGATCTCAATACCAACCATAGAAAACGTGGGAGGTCTGGACAGAGAGGCAGTGACGAGACAGCCACGTAGTTGTGTTTATAACCAATGAGAAGGAAGAACCAGAACTCTTTATAAATCAGACGCACAGGAAGTAGCTCCCTTTTTCGGAGAGCTCTCTTGGCGGAAGAAGCTAGCTAGCGGAAAGCGGGTAAGCTTCGGCTCTGACCTCTTGGGCTTTCACCTTTACATTGGCTCTGTGTTTCTTATTTAATAAGGCGGTCGGTTACATCTACACTTCAGTGCCAGATTGGGTCTGCTGACCTTCAAGTTCACAGACTAACTACAGATTCTCAGTCTCTCCAGTGTGAGACAGCCACTGTGGGACTACCCAGAATGTGATCTTATGTGATCATAAGCTAGTCTAATAAATCTGTGTGTGTGTGTGTGCGCGCGCGCTGCTTTAGAGAAGCCTCACAAATACAGATTGTGGTACCAGGAGTGGCTCTAGAGAAACAGAATTGTAAGGATAAATTTCTCTAGTGGGTTCGGCCCTATCTAGAGCTGGCTCTCCAACTCAATGAAACCTACAGTTCATAAAGATTCCCCTGGCAGCATGAAGAGCAACTAAGGATTTGTAGTACTATGTGGCAGGGTTAGAGTCCCTGCAGAGAAGTCCTAAGAAGCCATTAGTGAAGGTGAAGCCTTCTCAGTTTCAGTGGGGACCCCAAAGTTGAAGGAGTCATGGAGAGAAGCTGAGGCTTGCCATCCTGTCAGGGTTGGAGTCCCTGCAGGGAGACCAGGGAAGGTCAATGGTAAGGTTTGAGCCTCAGTTAAGAGTAGAGGCTGCAGGATACAGGAGATGCTAGGACCACAGGACATCTGCCAAGAAAAGCAGCAGCTATGAAGTGGAGCTGGCTTGAGCCTCAAAAACAAGCTATGTGTGCTGTGGATGGCAGAGCTGGAAAAGTGGAGCTGCCCAAAGCTCTTTAGAGCCCAAAAGATCAGAAGTGAGTCCCAGACATCATACACTGAGCTCCTTATACTGCTGGGTTTGGGTTCAGATTTGACTATAACTATGCCCTGGTTCTTCCTTCTTGGAATAAAAAAATATATTGAACTTGGTTTTGTTTGGGTTTTTTATTTTATAGGAGCTAACAGCTAAGAGATTTTGAACTTTTAAAGGGGACACTAAACTTCTAAAGAGTTAACAGTTTTTAAAGACTGGAACTTTTAAAGTTATACTGTATTTTGTATTATAATATTAACATATCTTGGGAATAAACAAGAAAGGAAAGGTTATGGTTTAATAGTAATGTATCTGTGTATCAAGTTGACAAGGAATAGATTATACTGATTGGGGTTTTTTGTTTGTTTTGCTTTGTTTTGTTTTGTTTTTCAACTTGACAGAAAATTAGAGTCACCTGGAAAGAAAAAAACCACAATTGAGGAATTGCATAAATCAGATTGGCCTGTGGGTATACTTGTGGGGCCTTTCCTCACACCCCCACAGGGTTTCTCTGTGTAGTCTTGGCTGTCCTTGAATTCGATCTGTAGACCAGGCTGTCTTGAACTCAGAGATCCACCTACCTCTGCCTCCCAAATGCTGGGATTAAAGGCATGCACCAACAACAACCAGCTTGGGGCCTTTTCTAAATTGCTACCTGATGTAGGGAGGCCCAGCCCACTATGGGCAGTACATTACTAGACAGGTTGGTCTGGAGTGCATAAGAAAACTAGCTGAGCATGAGTGAGAAAACAAGCTAGTCAGCAGCATCCTCCACGGTCTCTGCTTCAGTTCCCATCCCCAGGTTCCTGCTCTGCGTTCCTGCACTGACTTCCCGCAGTGATGGACCGTTAGCAGCAAGTAAAAGCTGAAATAAACCTTTTCCTCCTCAAGTTGCTCTTGGTCAAAATGTTTTACACAGCAACAGAAAGGCAAACCAGGACTCTCTTTCATTATTAAATATTGATTCTAATATATTTCAAAATGATTTTTTACTTTTCTTAGAATTTTTGCATTATAGATAAAACTCTTGAGATTTCAATTAACATAGATTTTCCCCCCTTCCTGTTTCAATAAACCTAGGATAATATTTTGATTTCATAAAAATCTCATTGAACCTGAGTCCTGGGTTCAATACCCAGCAGCAGAAAACAAAAGGAAGGGGGAAAGAAAAGGGAGAAGAGGAGGAGGAAAGGGGGCTGGAGAAGGGAGGGGAGGGGAGGAAAAGAGAAAAGGAGGAAAAGGAAAGGAAGAATGAGGAAGAGAAGGGAAGAAAAGGAAGAAAGGTTAGGGAAAAAAGGAAAGCTAGGGCATGCTACATTGATTAGTTCCTGTGAGCCCAGAGGTACTTGGACGCCATGATGGACATAGGTAGGAAAGCAACAAATTTTAAATTTAGGAGCTTTCTAGTGAAGCTAAAACACTTTCTAGATAGAATACTTTGAAATTTTGTTTTCTATTTCTTTTCTACTGTGTATGCAGATTATTCCAGAAAAATAGCTAAATTACTATGAAACTATGCTCAGTCATTATCCACTTGCTGAGTGACACTGTGTGCTTGTTACTGTTGCTGCTGCTGTAACTATTACTTAGCCACATCATTAACTAAAGGATGCTCATAAGCTCACTTTATGTAATGGTGTCTCATTGTCCTTGCAATCAACCCAAATATCTCTTTTTTTTGTTTCGTTTATGGTTTTTTGAGACAGGGTTTCTCTGTGTAGCTTTGGTGCCTGTCCCGGATCTCGCTCTGTAGACCAGACTGGCCTTGAACTCACAAAGATCCGCCTGGCTCTGCCTCCCGAGTGCTGGGATTAAAGGCGTGCGCCACCACCGCCCGGCTCCAAATACCTCTTCTGACAAAGAAATGGGTTGAGTAGTGTGCTTAGGTTAGAAATCTAGCAAGTGAAAGGGCCAAGAATGCCACTTCAATATGCCTAGTTCCATGTCTGTGCCTTTACACTAATCTGACCAGAGGATAATAGGCACTTTTTAAATGTCTCTTTCTTTTGATAGGATCTCCTTTAGTCCATTCCATAAAAGAGGACAATAAAGAAAATATAAAGTTGAGGGACAGACAGATGGTTCATCAAGAAAGACACTGCAAAGACCTGAGTTGGATCCCTGGAACACATGTAAAGATAGAAAGATGACCAGCTTCACAAAGCTGTCCTCTAACCACAATATGTGCACAGTGGCATGTGTCCCCCACACATCATGTGCACATACGCTGACCTAACATGAAACATATAAATTTAATCTTTGCTTTTATCAGTTCTCCATGTGGAGTGAGTAGATGTTTTGTCCACATCTCCACAGGAATAGTGTCATACAACACTATAAGACCTTGTATCAAAACTAAGTGATAAAGCCTGGCACAGTGACACACACTTTTAGTCTCAGCACTTGGGAGGCAGAGGCAGGCAGATTTGTGTGAGTTCAAAGCCAGCCTGGTCCCCATAGCAAGTTTCAGACCAGTCAGGACTACATAGTATGACCTGCTGTGGAATAATCCTTCTGTACACTGTGAAAATGTGTTGCTCTCATTGTTAATAAAAAGCTGATTGGTCAATAGCTAGGCAAGATTTTCAGGGCAGAAAGAATGCTGGGAAGCAGAAGGGTGGAGTCTGAGGAGTCACAAACCAGATGCAGAAGAAGCAACATGGGAAGTTCATAGATGAGGTAAATGAGCCTCAGGGTTACACATAGATTAATAGAAATGGGTTAATTTGTTATAAGAGCTAGTTAGTAACAAGCCTAAGCTATCAGTCGAGCATTTATAATTAATATTAAGTCTCTGTATGGTTATTTGGGGAGCGGCTGCTGGGACATAGAGAAACACCGCCTACAGAGACCCTGTCTCAGGAAAAAACAAAAGCAAAACAAATAAATAAATAAAGGATAAATCCTCTACTCATATATAATATCCAAGGCTCTAGAGGTTAAAAAAAATCTGTGTAAACTATAAAAATTTTCATTTTGCAAATATGCTATCAAATTAATTGTGTTGTCAAAAGCATAAACATAATTTGTTCCTAAAAATACACTGTACCTCAAAAATATACAAACTCATTCAGATACATTTTTAATTATAAATTAAGTTCTGCAAAAAGCTGGCAGTTTAACTGTGTTTCATTATATATCTAATAATTATAATATATTTATTCATATGTTCCCAGAATTATTTTTGAAAAAGTTTAAAAGGTATGATTCACAGCACTTACCTCAAAAATAAAAAGTATAGCATCCAATTCCTCTCTTTGAGACTTGTGACCTGAAATATTTTTAACAGAAAAATACTTTAAATATTTTATTTTATAGTATAAAATATAACTACTTAATGAACTTAAATGTTTCAATCCCTGAGCTTTTCTTCAGGGATTTGTTTTAGGAAATGCTAAAGTGTGGCCTATTTATTATACAGACAGTATTATAGGCCCTCTCTCTATTCTTTAGCATAACTACTCTAAATTTAGGTTCTAGGTATGGGGGCTGGGAAGCCCACACTTAACATGTACAAGGTGCTGGATTCAATCCCCAGGATAAACACAAAAATTTAGGTTATACTAATATAATAATAATAGTATAATATTTAGGTTATACTAATAAAAAATCATCATATATTGTGGGTTCTAAATGAGCTCTCAACATGAAAAACACTATTCCTATTACTATTCAAACATTCCTAGGGCAGAACAAAGAAGGTAGGTGGAAGAAACCAGACCAGGAAAATGCAAATGTTCTGAGCCTTCACAAAACAATAAGGAGAGTCAGAGGAGTCTGTTTGTTTCCTTTCAAATACAGCTGACGATACTGTTAGAAGGGTATCAAAATAAATCAATACTAAAATTCTAATCCAGTTCTTTTTAAGTTGATGCTTATGACTACTAGAAACTAAGTCAGAATATATGCTGATATCTTACCTTTCTGTTTAAGACTAGCTTCAATAGTCACAAAATTTTCAAAAAACACATAGTATATATGTGAAAAATGTTGGTCAAAAAACTGTTTAAGGTCAATAGATTCTGCATTCTCTGAAAAACAACAACAAAAAACAGTTCTTAGCAACTATTCCATCAAGGTCAAATGGTGATTAGCAAACACTCATAGTGCTAAATTTCCTTCAAGGTCAAAGATCTGCACTTGAAATTCTATATATGGAACAAACATTTATATAACTGTTTCTTCATTTTTGCAATTTTTGCCTTTATATATTTCAGTTTTAGTTTAAAAAAACTGGTTAAGTTACCATAGTCTTTGTTTTATAAAAGCAATCAATGTCAAAATTAGGTACAGTGGTGCACAGCTGTAATCCTAGCTACTGTGAAGGCTGAAGTAGCCTAAGAAATATAGTGAGACCCTGTCAAGACACACAAAGACTGACTGACTGACTGACTGACTGACTGACTGACTGACTCAAAACAACTACCTCAAAGATCTATCTTTGGGGATGGAGATGGAGAGTGCTCAGTGGTTAAGAGTAGTGGCTGCTCTTCTAGAGGTCCTTCAATTCCCAGCACCTACAAAGTGGCTCACAACCACCTGTAAGTGTAATCCTACAGGATCAGATGCCCTCTTCTGGTTTGTAGATGTACACACAGACAAAAATACCCATGTACATAAAATACATAAATAAATAAATCTTTAAAATAAGATCTATTTTCAATTCATGGCTTCAGTTTTTCTAATATCTCCCCTAACAGTTAAAGAACTATTGTAAGAATAATTCATGATAATTCAGTAAATAAATAACCTAATAATAGGCTTTGTAAATGAGCATTTGAGGATTATAAAACCCAAAACAAAGACTGCTCTCAAGAATTTGTCAGTACAGCATACAAACAAAATATACAATTCTATGCACAATAGAAAGTTAGATTATGAAATTGAAATGAAAGGACCTTATAGGGGAATTCAAAACACAGAATTATGTTCAAAGTCTCATGAACTGCAGCTGATGTTCATGTTCTGAACAGCTATACTTTATAGCCTGCATTATAAAAACTACCTATTACCTGAGTATAACAAAGAAAAGTAGTCATAGAATACAAATATATTTTATAGAATATGAAAATAAAAATTTTAGACAACTGTGATCAAGAAAAACATTTTCCTTTCAAATGCACTGAAGAACTATGAAATGAGAAGGAAATACATTAGTTACATCTCAACTTTCTGAAATGCTTAAAAATACAATGTCCCAAGAGAAACAAGAAAATGAGAATAACAAAACAAAACAAAAACTCAAAAGCAAACGTGACTCAACCAAAGACTTACCAACATATTAGTAGCCGAGATATTGTCCCTCAATTTTCTTCCCATATGGCTATCAACAAAGCCTGGAAGCTGCACACTTGGATAAGCCTAATAAACAAGTACTGAGGCCAGGCACAGTGACGCACTCCTGAAATTCCAGTGGGGTTTAAGATGGGAGGATTACAAAGTCGAGGCCAGTCTTGGGCTATACAGCTAGACTTGACTAAGCAGGGGAGGTGGGTCTATCAAAATTAAGCTGATATGTTTGTTTTTCTTTTTTACTTTAAGATTTATTTTTACCTTAAATAATGTGTATGCCTGTTTATCTGTGTGTATGTGCATGTGAGTGCAATTATCTACGGAGACCAGAAGAAGGCACTGAATTCTTTGGTACTAGAGTTAACAGGTGATTATGAGTCACCTGATGTGGGTGCTAGGAACTGAACTCTGGTCCTCTGCAAGAGTAGTCCTTGCTCAGAACCACTGAGCTACCTCTCCAGCCCCTCTATATTTATTTTTAAAAGCACAATAGCAAACAAAACCTATGGTAAAATGTTTGACAGTCAATTGACAAAGTTTACATGGCAGAGGAAAAAATAAGGCCAAACTATATAAAATATAATAGGTCTTCACGTATTTAAAATCTTCCTTCCTCCTCTTTCTCTCCCTCCCACAGCGATAGCTCAGCATTAAGGGCACATGGTGCATTTGCAGAGGACCCAAGTTCAATTCCCAGTCCACACATGACAGCTTATAACCATCTGTAACTCCAGTTCCAGGAGATCCAATACCCTCTTCTAGCCTCCACAAGAATTAGGCATACACACAATACACAGACAGGCATGCAGGCAAATCATTCATACATTATATAAAATAAATAAATCTGAAAACAAATAGTAAGACGCTCTCTAGAACAATTCAAGAGAAAAGAAAACAGAAAATGAAGGATATTTATAGACAGGTTACAGGAAAATTCAATCAATTCTGCACCATAATACCAAACTTTACTCTTTTCAAATGCCCACCAATTTGTCTGCGTCTCTGTTGAAGGCTCTCAATACTTTTGTGCAGTGAGTGTGAATCATGCCACAGTGGCCAGGAGTATCCTACAGTCACTGCACAGTCTTCAGGAGCACCGAGTGTGACTCACTTTCTTCAACAAACCTTTAACATTTTAATCTAGGGGAAGTGTTCTGCAAGGTGATGATCCACCCACTCACCACTATCACAAGAAAAAAAAAAGCTGATTAAAAAATACTACCTATCTTCACAAATACTTCTGTTTGAAAGTGTTTGTGAACCAGTATTTTCCCAAAGAAACTAAATAAACATTTCACCAGAAATTCAGATTAAGGTTTCTGAATTTTAAAAATGACTCAGGCCTTGGAATGCTTTGTAGACCTTTGGGAAAATTAAATTTAAGTGACAGGATAGTTCTAGACTTTAGTTTCCACAAATTAAAATTTTCAAATGTTCCTTTGGGGCTAAAAAAAAGAGAGAACCTTTAAGAACCCGATAATACATTTATTCTCTTTCACATATTTTAAAACATTTAAATACTATAGCATGTATGTAAACAAAAAATTTAAAGGTCAGAGGTCAGCTTTCCTTTTTTTTTTAAGATTTATGTATTTTATGTATATGAGTGCTCTGTCTGCGTGCCAGAAGAGGGCATCAGATGCCATTACAGATGGTTGTGAGCCACCATGTGGTTGCTGGGAATTGAACTCAGGACCTCTGGAAGAGGAGCCAATGCTCTTAACTGCTGAGCCATTGCTCCAGACTCATCAGCTTTCCTTTTAAAGCCTGAGTAGTAAATGAGTCCCTGAAAGTTCACTACATGAAGCTGGTTGAAAACCAAACCTGAGCATAGGACCATGTCTTGGTCCATGGCCCTACAGCTGCCAGGGTCTGGGTTGATATACATGGCTCCTGATACCACCAAAGGCCATACAAATACCAGGTGGTGATCAGAGGGTCATGCTACAGCCGGAGCCATACAGATCTGAGTGGTCTGTACTGTGACAAGGTGCCTTGGTGATGTCTGGTCCTGGGCTGTAGCTGAGAGCCATGTCTGGGCCTGTGGTCCTACCACAGCCGGGACCTGTATTGATATCTGTGGCTCCTGTTGCCACTGGATGGATGCCTGGGGTCCAGACAGCCACCTGAGACCATGTTGGTGTCCAAGGACCTTGCTGCTGCCAGGGCCATACTGATCTGGATGGCCTATTCTGCCACCAGGCCATGGTGATGTCTGGGCCTGGGCTGCTGCCAACGGTCATGTCTGGGTGTGTGGTCCTGCTGCAGCTGGGGTCTGTGATGATGTCCATGGCCCATGTTACCACAGGGGGTCATAGGAACCATTTGTGTTGAAATCCTAGTGCCATACTGAGCCAGCACCACCCCTCACTAGCTTTAGGATAGTTGGCCCTGCCCCTTGTTGGACACTGCTGCAGGAGAGTTGGCCCTACCCACCCCATAAGAGTGCTGCTCCTCCCCACACCTGCACTCAGGAGGCATAGGCCTAGAGGAGCTGGCTCTGTGCTTTGCCTGAGAGGAGCGGTCACAGTGCCTGAACCGACCAGCTCAGCTATCACCCAGACCCACATCCTGGGCCTTGGGCTGGCCCACCCTAACATCTACCCCATCTGTGACGTGCTGGAGTGCATGAAGGGACTGGTCCTGCGGAACAATAGCTGCAGGATCTCCATGACTCTGCCAATCAGCGGGATATCCAGTAGGAGTTTCAGTGAGGGTCCAGTGACAATGGTGTGCCAGAGGCCAGAAGCCTTGAACCAGACCAATGACTCACTGCAATGAACATTTGTGGGTGGGGCTGATTGGACAAAAGGGTGTACTGTGTGACACACCACAGCTCCCAATGCCACTAAGGATGAATGAAGAGGTGTTGGAAAGACAGAGGAGCAAGATGGTTTTTGTTTTCTTGTTTGTTTTTAATTAATGGGGGGGGGAGCGGTTCTTTTGAGGAGGATGCTGCAGGGTGAAGGGTGGATATGGAGTGACTGGGATGTGAGCAGGATTGGAGTTCATGATGTGAAACTCCCAAAAAGTCAATAAAGAATTACGTTAAAAAATTCAAAAATTCAACAATTTAATTATCCTTCATCTACTAAATAGTAATTGCCACTTAGAGCAACCTTTCCTCAAACAGTGGTATAATTTATTAGCCTGTAAGATACAACATAAATAACTTGCTTCTAATAATAAAGCAGTAAACATTACAAATTATTTCTGTTCTCTAGAGAACTCTGACTAATAAATAGAGTTGCCAGCATTCATAGTGGGTAGCCCACAACCACCTGTAACTCTAGCACCAAAGGATCCAACACCCTCTTCCAGTCTCTGAGGGCACCCACACACGTGTACACACACACACACACACACACACACACACACACACACTTTTTAAAATCAAATAAAGCCAGGCATAGTGGCACCCTGCACTTGGGAGGTAAGAGAGGTGTGAGTTCAAGGCTAGCCTAATTTACATGGCAAGTTCTGGTCAGCCAGGGCTGCACAGTGGAACTTTATTGCAAGCACAAAGGCACGGCTGCAATTCAGTTGGTAGAAAGTTTGTCCAGTATACACAAAGCTGGAGGATCATCCTTGACTACATCGATAGTTTAAGGCCATACATTAGTCCTGTCTTAAAAAAAAAAATCAATCTACAAAGTATTTCCTAAAATGCATGTACACATACATACACAATCTAAAAATGATTAACAGGATAAAATAAAAAAATACAATCCACATCCTAACCTAGACAATTATGCTGACTCATCAATTAAAGACAAAGACAAGAATTATAAATTAAAGAAGGTTAGTGAAAAGTTATTAGATTCTGACTTATTGATTGATTTAGTGACTTACTTAAAGCACTACTTGGACTGCCTATTTGGCAAGCATGACTTCACTTGCTACCAGGAACAGAGGGACTTGGAGAAATAGTTGAAACAAGGGGTCATTTGCCCTAACAACCTGCCGACTGCCAGGTACACTTCCACAAGATCCTGCTTGCCTGCCCCACTACAGTTCTAGAGCATAAAAGGAAAACACAAACTAGGCCCAGCAGCAAAGCCTTTCAGGTGTCCTGGCTTCAGTCCGCTGGGACATCTCTTTTCTTCTACTCTCACTGGTGTCTGGGGGCTTATTCCAGAAAGATTCCCACAACAAATATATTTTATAGACGTTATTTTAGTTTTTGTAACCAGGAAGCTTTCAGTTTTATACAACTATTTCAAAATACTAAAAAGCAAAACCAAGTAACTCTAAGGGAAAAAATTACACTAAATAGAGTGATGGGTTTTCAATTCTTGTGTCTAAATTATGTAAAAGCTAAGGTTCTCGTCCAATTTGAGACCCAGCAGGGGAAAGACTAGTAAGTGTACAGCAAACTGGGACAACAGAAATAGTCCTTTCACACTTCCACTCTAAACTCAACAGTCAGGCAATCTTCACACCAAAGATACTTGAAAAATCCAAGTAAAACACAAGCTAGATAAAGTATCAAAAGGACAGCATAGAAATTCCGAGCATATACTGTTCTTGCAGAGGACCCAGATTTGATTCCTAGCACCCACATGACAGCTCACAACCATCTGTAACTTCAGTTCTAGGAGATTCAACACCTGCATCTGGCCTCCACAGGCACAAGCACATGTATACATTTATACAGAAAGACAAACAGTCAAATGCATAAAATAAAAAATTTTAAATCTTCAAAATAAATAATTTAGGATTGAAAATGGCAGACCATACTACTCAGGTACGGATGTACAATCTCCAGGGAATTATCTCAGCAAAATTGATAAAACAGTCATCAGAAAAGCAACTCTATAAATAGCAGGAGAAAAAGGCCATACCCAGAGCAGGAATAGCAGGGAAGCTGGGAAATGTCTCTTCTCTTAGCACTGGGGTGCTCTGCACTGGCAACAAAGCAGAAGCAAGCTGCCATTTCAAAAGGAGTGCGGCCAGAACCCTCTAATCACATTCTAGGAAAAGCCAGACCAAGTAGCCCTGAACTACATGCTGAACCCTGACAAACACTGTGAGACTGAAGAAAAGAAATCTCCAATCAGATCTGAACAGCATTCAGGAGCTGAAAACCTTCGGGAACCAAAGGTACATTGGAATGTTCAGACTCCAAACAGCCCGCAGGACACTGGCAAGAGCCAGCAGTAAAGGGCTAGGGCAAGCATTCACAACGGGAACCCTGAAGGAATTCAGACCAGATCTGAGACTCTACCTATGATGTACTGTCCTTAGCCAAGACAGGGCTAGTAATCCAAAGCCTAAAGTAAGACTCAACAGGGTACAAGGACTGCCCATTGCAGAGTCTCTCCCAGCAGCCGAGAAGAATTGTAAATCCAGACAAGAGTCAACAGAGGGGCCCAGTCAGTTCCTCACATTGTCTATTTCCTCTCAGCTCTCTCTTCTTCTATATGTATCCCGTGTTTAGTTCTCGATAATGATGATAATGGTTATGATGATAAATAAGAAAACTCCAAACATAATTAAAAGAAATAAATGAAGAACAAATCCTAAGAATTCATACTGTGAAGACAGTACCCCAAATATATCTAGATTCAATGCAATCCCTACCCAAATCCACACTATTCTTTTTACCAAAATTGACAAGTTGATTCTATGATTTGTAGGAAAACACAAAGATTCTAAAATATTTATAACAAATCTTAAGAAAGAACAAAGCTAAAGAACTAACACTAATCAAAACTGGTTCCGAGTGGAGGAAAGACATATAGATTAATGAACCAATAACAAACCCTTAAACTGGTCAATTATCTTTGACAAGGATACCAAAACAATTCAATGGGAAAAATACTTATTTAAAAACAATGGTGCTCAAACAATTGGATATCCATGTGCAACAAAATGAAGTATGACTCCTACCACATACCGTATGTAAAATAAAAACTCAAAAAGGACAGATGTAAAAGTAATTGTAAAACTCTCTAAAAAAAAAAAAA
>CABHPP010144693.1:46546-62433 GCA_902168425.1 Peromyscus attwateri | reverse complement strand
GTGCGAGACTGAGAGATTAAGTTTGGCTTCAGGCCAGCAGGGGTCAGGAGCACCTGCGTGTGCCAAGAGATGGATGCTAGCAACGGCAAGCAAGGTATATGTGGGTCTTAAGCTGATGAGTATGGCTGATTTCTGTCTACACAGGGCTCAACATTGGACCTGTAGTGGCTGGGGTCATTGGGGCTCGCAAGCCTCAATATGACATCTGGGGCAATACAGTAAATGTGGCCAGCCGTATGGACAGCACTGGGGTGCCTGACCGCATCCAGGTGAGTACAAACTCAGCTACCACTCACATGAAGGGCTTCTGTTACCAGGAGGTTTTCACTGCAGGCGACACACAGTTCACAGTTTCTCTTCAGATCCGAGGGTGATGTGGTAGTCAGGGCTGACCTCCCAGGTTTGGCAAACAGGGATGGGTCAGACCTTCAGTACCTTGGACAGAGGTCTGCCCCACTGTGCTCAGTAGAGAGTTCTGCACAGGTCTGGGGGGCTGAGTGCCAATGGGAAGCCTGGGCCTCCCCACCCCAGGTATACAGGAGACAGACAGCTGTAGGGGGCACTCACCCAGCAGGGTTTGCAGTTTTCCAGGCCTAGTGAGTTCCAGCATCCAAGGGGAATGGGAATTACTTTCTCTTTCTCCATCCTTTGCAAGCTGGTGTCTGTGATCCCTGGGCCTGCAGCTCTTTATCCCTTCCTCCCCTTTCCTCAGACTTCTGATACAAGATGTCCTGCCACATACCTGAAGGTCCTGGTGTGCTGTGGAAGTCAGCTCCCCTGGCCTGTTCTTACAAGTGCTAAATGTACCATTCATTTCAAAGGCATTTTTGCTGTGTCACACTGCTTCAGTGTCCCCTCATTTGTCTGCCCTGCCCAACTGAATGGTTGGGTGCTGTCCAGGGTGCCAGGCCTTTCCCTACCTCCATTTTGTGCCAAGGAGAGGAGGGAGAAAGGCTGTGTGGTAGAGTGTCTAGCTCCCCACTGGGGCCCAGTGTGACAGTCAGTAACCCACCTTAGTCTTGCCATGTGGGTTCACTCAGCAGTGCCCAGCAGCTTCAGGGAAATCCAGCCAATGGGAGTTCTGACAACCCTCAGCGTGGCTCCTGTGCCGTCCTTTACCCCTCTCACCCCCAGGACAATGTAATTGATGAAGCCCCGGTGAGTTTTGTCTGCAGAGCCAAGACAGAGACAGACCTGGGCTCTGAATGGCATCCAGGCTCTACCGTTGGATAACTGTAACAACAGGCAGGCAATGCATATCCTCAGGCATAGGCCTAAGAATAATAGAGACAAGAGGTGGCTCTCTGTTCTGTCGTGGAGCCATACTCTAGACAAGACCCAAGTCCTGCCCTCAGCTACTGACAGTGTCTGTCTGTCAAGTTCCTTGGGACGATGCTCCTCTGGAAGGCAGTTTACAACCCCAGCCCATGCTTCAAGTAGCACCTTAAGTGGGCCACACAAGGTGCTTGTCACAGTGCCCAACACAGGGAAGTGCTGAGCACAGCTACCACTACTCTTTTTCTAAGTGGTTCTGTGGATGAGCCCCTCTCTGTCCCCAAGAGCCCGTGGTGGAGGGCCTCCCCCACTCTCATGTCAAGGCAGCAGCAGGGCGTAGGCGCACAGAGGTAGATGTGTCCACAGCAGCTCATGGATAAGGTCACTGATAGCCTGTCTTCTCCCTTCCTGTGCCTCCTCAGGTCACTACAGACATGTACCAGGTGCTGGCCGCCAACACATACCAGTTGGAGTGCCGGGGTGTGGTCAAGGTCAAAGGCAAGGGTGAGATGATGACCTACTTCCTCAATGGAGGGCCTCCCCTCAGTTAGCAAGTGCCGGCTGGAGGTGCCAGCATGCTGGCCTCCGAGGAATGGAACCGCTTCTTTGTGCACGGTGGGCAGATGGGGCCTGTGCTCCAGTCTCACAGCCGTGCTGGTAAAATTTCCACTTTGACTCAGAAGCAACTTCTGCCTTTGCTGGTGGGCACGGCCTTTGGCCTAGACCCAGGGTGCCAGCGTCCTGCGAGCACCAAGCTGACCAAAGATGTTTCCCTTGGCAGAAGATTCCGATAGACTTGAGTTGAGCCTTGAGTTTGACAGGTGGTGCTGCTGCTGCATGATGGAGGTGCCACTGGAGCCTTCATTGGTGGCACAGCATGGCACACAGTGGCTGGCTGGCCTGAGGAGAGAGAGGCCTTGGCCATGATGGGTAGGTAGGCTGGCTCGAAGCTGACCTGGGGGTGTCCAGGGATCTCTAGGGTCTGCTTTTCCATGGTGGAGAGGCCATGCCCCCGGTGGTGTTTTGGGGGCAGGAATGCAGGAAGTGGAGAGGCGTGGCCTGTGCCACCCTCTGTCCACACCTCCACGCACACAGACAGTGCCCTGTAAGGGAAACAGGACTGTTGACAAGGGGGAGGCAAGAGGACACCAAGCAAGGAGTGGTGGCTCTGAGCAAAAGAAAATATTTATTAAATAAAACAAAACAAGTTTTCTGTGCCCTTCTTTAGACTATGCTAGTTGTATGCGTGTAAGAGACACACAGCGAACAAGGATGCCCCTGGGGTAGGGAGGCGGGAACCCCAACTTGTCTCTTTGTATTTTTTATTTTGTATTACTGAAACCTTGGAGAGCTAACAAATAGACCAAATTCTTTTGTAAATCCTCTCTATTAGGAAACAGCTGTACACAGCAGGGCATTTCTGCTCCACTGTACTGTACGTCAGTGTGTGTGCTGGTGTGCGTGTGTAGTCATGCTGTGGAGCCCTTCCCTGCAGGGTGTGTTCCCATCATTTCAGACCTGGCAGGTTTTGGTTTTCCTAGGCACAGCCAGAGCAGGGGTGTGTGTTCTTTTGGGGTACTACACATTTCAATTAAGTAGAAGATACAGGGACCACGCTAGCCCCTCTCTTTCTAACCCCCATTTACACACATCCCACTTCTCAAGTAAATAAATGCAAACAGAATAAGAAGTCAGAAGGCATTGCTCCACCCCAGACTGTTTCAAAAGCATTCTGCACTTACTAGTGCTGACTCTTCCTCTCCCAGAGATGTTGCAGGAGGCTCCCCTCCCTTCAGAGGCAGCTCCTACAGATTCCTGGGAGTTCAGGAGTGGCTAGGGCTAGAGGGCGTCCAGGCTATGTGGCCTGTTCAGCTGGCCCAGGTGCTGTCTCGGAAAGGGTCCCTGTGAGCTGGGGATGTAATGTGTAGGCCCCAGGTTTGGGGAAAGGTATGGCCTTGCCTTCTACCTGCAAAGACAGGAATAGTTACCCGTGGGGAAAATTAGCAAAAATGTTGTCTAGTTTTGGTGGGAGGGGACAGTTAAATATACAGAGGGGAAATATTATTTTTATAATTTCTAAGGACACATTTGGAAAACGAAAAACTTGAATAGCATCCTTCCTGTCTGTGCCCAGATCTTTTCATTGCTTCTCAGGGCGCATTATTCTCCCCTCTGACAGGACAGTAGAGTCTAAAAGGGGAGGTGGCAGCTGTGTGCTGGCTCAATGTTACTTTGATACCCACCCTCCCCCGTTTGAACACAGCCCCCAAAAGCAAAGTATGGACCCAGAACTGCCACACCTGCCTCTGTTCTGTGCACTGCCCTCGCCTCTGGCACAGGGGGCTGCTTCTCTCAAACTCTTCCCAAGTTCCCAGCCCTCCACATGTCCAGCCAACGCCGGTGGGTTTTTGTTTTAGCTTCCAACCAGAGTATAGTGTGCGTGCTGCGTTTACCCCGTGTTCTCCTTGGGGGTCAAGGCCTCGTGGAGGCCCCTCCCCATTCCAGCAGTGACTGGTGACAGCGTGCAGTGCTAGCTCTTCGTGCCCTCTAAGGGTGTGTGCACTCTTTTTATTCCTGCTCTTGCAAAAATGATACAATTATGATTTCCCATGGAAATTGAAAAGTCTATTTAAATAATTTAACTATTAAAAACACTTTCACTGGTAATGTGTCCTGGTCTGATTTTCATCTTGGGTCAGGGTGCAGGAAGATATGCCAAAGGAAAACAAAGATTAGCCAGACCATTGGGAGGACCTGAGGAGATGGGCAGGGATGGCCAACTCATCTGACCTGTACAGCTGGAGACAGCTGTTACCACACCGGGGCGGTCACCATACAAATACCATCTTGCTAAATCCCCCTGGCCACCACATCTCACTGAGGAAGAAAGTGAAGCACAGGCAGCTTGTACTGTTGGCCTAAGGCCACACAGCTGCTAAGTAACAGGAGCTTCAGAGCAAGTGTACTGCTGTCAGGGTCACAACGGGACCCTTTTCAGCAGATCCCATTTGCTATATCCATCACATTCAGGATTAACTGGGTCCAGAAATAACTCTAGAGAGGCATGGGCAAATCACATGGGAACCAGGTAACATGAAGGAACCTGTGAGAGAGACTTCACTAGCCTCTCACTGTAGCAGTAGCCACACAGTCTTGGGCATGGCAGACCTAGACATCATTAGGGTTTCAGATACACATGGGAAAGATGTATATTACAGAGGCAGGGGCTGAACTCAGAAATTAAGCTGGGGCACACCAATTAGAAAACTCAATGATGATGAAATTCAAAGTTGGCAGGGTATTGTCAACATGGCTTTAATCCCAGAACAGGCAAATCTCTGTGAATTTGGGACAAGCCAAAACTACGTAGAGAGACCCTATCTCAAAAAAAAAAAAAAAAAAGGAAAAGAAAAAGAAAGAAATTAAACTTCCCAGCTATTATTGGTCAAAGTGGAAACCCAGCTCCTAAAGAAATTCCACCTGCTGTGGCTGGGCCTTCAGGCAGCCCCTGAAACCACATGTATACACACACAAGGGGCAGCTCAAAAGTCCTTCCCATATCCATCACGCCCAATGAGCAAATCCCAGAAAATAGATTCAGCTCTACATTTCTTCCAAAGCATATCCACATTAGAGAGCTAAATCATAGAACTTATTAGAAAACATTCCACTGGTATTGGGTCAGGTTCAAACACCCCATTCCTGTTTGTAGCTAACATGGTGAGTAAGAGTGTAGCATGAAATTAGCAAGGAGCTGGTGGAAAGCCACAAGGACTTCCTGTATTGGAGAAGATGAAGCAAAGTCTGTCACGGAGCCATGCTACTTTATGAATTTCCAAAAGCAAATGTCACCCGAGAGGCATAAAGTTCTGAGGCTGAGCTGAGGTTTTTCACCTGGTGAATTATGGGTATCGGGCACACTGCTTCAACAGCCATACAATAGTAACAACAGACCCTGAACTTCTGGGCACCGGGCAGCAATGCTGAACCCACTCACCTGGGCAGAAGCACTTCGACACTGGGAGGTGGAATCCTGGGAAGCAGGGCCAGGAAGCCTAACTGCTCCAGAGCAGGAGAATGGTAACAGCAGCAACAACTCCAGGAAACCATAGCTTTAGTTGCATTACCACCTAAAGTAAAATGGAATACTCAAAAGAATGAATGCATACCTCGGAGCACGTTTCTCTCTGTTGTGGCTCAGAAGCAGCTTGCCCCTTGCCCAGGATGCTCTGTCCATAGCTAAGGTCTGTAGGAGGTGGCTCGTCACTTCTCAATGTCAAAAATCAGTGAGTGGGGTGCTGAGATGGCTCAGCACTGTCCACCAAGTTTAATAACCTGAGTTTAATCACTGGGACCCATTTGGTGAAATCTAGAACCCATTCACACAAGTTGTTCTCTGACCACTGTAGCATGAAGATGCGCAAATACACACACACACACACACACACACACACACACACACACACAATTTTTTTTTAAAGTTGGTGATGTGAGATCCTTCTAGATTTTCTAAAAGCCTCCAGGGTTCTGCTTCTGTTTTTTTTTGGGGGGGGGGCACACACATACATATCCCTTTGCTATCTTACCTCTCCTTCCTTCTCATCTACAAGGTCTCTATCCCACACAAGAGCATTGCCTAGTGAGGACAGCAGTCTGGCGGGTCCCCAAGGGTTCCTCCTCTGGCATTTTCTAAGTATCTATGCAACTCTTTCCCCTGTTTCTGGGTGCCAGACCACACGTATTGCACCAACAACTGAATTACAATCATGGCTTTAGAACTACAGGCAGAGACCAGTGAGGCAGAAGCGCCATGCGACAGGGGCTGTAGTCTGATTATCCAAACCACAGTCAGAAAAGGCCCTTGCTTTGTCCTCAGCTGGGAACTCTACCTTGAAGCTCTGAACCACAGGCTAGGTGGGGAGGTCACAGAGCAGGAAGTGCGTCTAGAGGAAAGGAGAAAGGACAGTGGAGGTTAGAAAGGAAGCCCCCAGGTCAAGGAGGCAGCCTCCCAGCCCTCCACCTCAGCTCTGCAGTGCTAGTGAGCAGAGCAGAGCCACCCGAGGTCATGGTGTGAGCACACTGGTCCCTAGGATCCCTTTCACACTTCCTAGAAGAGCTCACTGGAATCCATCAGGGAGCTTCATCACTTGCTGCTCTCACTGCTGGCCAACTTCTAATTTGGGCCTGTCAGCATCTCTGCGGAGCTGAGCTTTCCCTAGTTTTCCAGTTATGCAAAATTTGCTTCCCCTTTTGTCACCTAGCCACAGTGGCACTCCCGACTGGCTCTCACAGTTTTCAGAGCAGTGCTGCTTCATCTTTTTATAGCCATGCTATATTTGTGCTTTTCAAGAATGCCTTTCAGCTGACAGAACTGTAGGTTGCAGGCTGCTGACTGCTCACCCCCTCCCCCTCTTCTTCCTAGCAATGCAGACTCACAGGGGCATGAGGAATGGTGGTACTAGGGATGGTGTCATCCAAGACTGGCAGGTAGACAGACGGGTACAATCAAAGCAAAGCCTGTTGAGGCCCAGATTCTAGTGCCACACTGGACAGGCAAGGTCCTCCCAGCACCCTTGTGCCTTGGGACTAGGAGGGAGGGGACTGAAAGGCATAGCTTACCTCTTTCAGGGTGACATTGCATCACTTCTTCGGGATATTAAGGTATGCAACGAACATTTCCTGCACAGAGCACCTGCCATACAGTGTATTGGGCAAATATGCACCTCTCAATTCTCTTCCCTCTTTGGATGTATGCTCTGCCTAGAGATCCACACACGTGTCTTCTGGGGCAGGACACCACTGTATGCCAGATATTTCAACAGGAGCTTCCCCCAAGGGATGGCTTCTAAAGAGCTTTGCACAAGGATTTGTGACATCTTTAGGGCTTGGGCAGCTCATCTGTAGGAAAGAATGCCTTCAAGATGGCTGTGAAGGCAACATGGCCACATCCACAACCAGCCATGTTGCAGAGCACACAATTCTGTGTTCCCGCTGTATCTGCTTCATCTGTTCTCACTACTGCTATAATGCTGTTAAACATGCCAAGAATTGCCTTTCTGAGACACATTGTAGCATAAACAGCTATGCCCCAACTCCTAAATAAAACTCCGAATCCCAGCAGCAACTTCATACCACCATTGATGGGAATAATACCATCCAAAGACGTTCTAGACCCAAGTTTTACTTTTCTCAAATGAAAATGAGGTAGTGTCTCCTGTTCCCAGGCTGCCTTAAGTTACATCATAGATAAGTATAAAAGGCACCAATTCGCATTATTGGAGCACAAAGTACAAAGGCAACATACTGGCTGTTCACTCTTAGGCAAGGTTGTTTGTAACTCAGCCTTGACGCAAAACCCACAACACAGTCAAGGGGCCGAGACAGAGCTGGGGATGGACCTGAGCCCTCAAGGGAGTGGAAGGCACAAGTCCTGCCTCTTCATCTCAGATGGAGCCTGACTGAGTTCCACGAATTTGGGTGATATCTGCATTGCTGTGCTGTGGGATGCAATAGAAAAGGGCAAATGTGAACCAGGGGTGAGGCTGGGCTGAAAATACTGTTCGTTGCCAAGGAAACACTGGGAAGGATTTGATGCTCAGGTACTGATTTCAGGAATTCCTTTCTCTGAGTTTCCTATGGTTCTCAGGTGTGCAGAGGTAAATGTTTACACACTAGCACTGCCAAGGCACAGGACACTTGGGCACCCATATATCAATGCCAGTCACTATTAACAAGCAGGATGCAAACCATATGGCTTCCAAGCACACAGGGTTTCAACAGTTACTGAATTTCATCTGCCTGATAATCTATTTGAAAGCTCAGCCATTCAAGAAAGATGCCCTAAGAGTCAGTGGCAGGGACTGCTTTTCTTTGGAATAGCCAGTGCTTAATCAGGAGGCTGCTATCTGCCAGCAGCCCTAGAGCACCAGTGAGCACATCCAGATGCCTCCCACCAAGTGGCAGATACAGACGCTTGCTGCCCTCCTGCCTGTCTGCCCTTACTAGCCCATTCAGAACACTCAGGGTTGCAGGGGACTCTCCTATTGATCTTTAGTGAGGATATTATTAAATCCAACTTAAACAAAAGGACAGGTCCTATTCACCACAGCATTTCTAGGCAGAAAGATTCCACTTCCTAAAGGATTAGAGTGCAGAAAAAGACTAAGAAACCCTGACCATAGGCATAGGATGCAGCCCTCAAGAGTGACCTGTAATTTGTGGTAAGGCTAAGTGTTCACTTTGGTCTAAGTGGTGGATGCTTTTGAAATCATTTATTTGTTCTTTAACCACACACTCCATGGCAGCTCTAACAAAGTGACTCTAGCTTGTTCAATAGTTAACAAGAATGATAAACATACACTCCACTATGCCCCATAGGAATTCCGGCAGCTCAGAGTGTGTCCTTAGGTTACTTAAGCCTTCTGGGGGGAAAAGGCCAAATAAGTATCCATTTGGAGGGTCAGTTAACTTGGGGAGTACAGAGGGCTCACCCTGAGTCTGTGCCATGGAGGTAAAGTCTCAGGTTAAGCTCCTGGCCTCCCTTGGAGCCTTGGCAAAGCCACAGCTGAGTGACATTCCTGACATGGTCTAACTGAAATGTACTCTTCCCGACTTCAGTCCACAGTGAAAACAAAAACAAAGACCTACATTGCAAAATAATTGTTAAACCAGGACTAGCACATTTGCTTTATAAATTACAAAACTGGGTAAAAGTTCTCCATGATCCATTTGTCTCAAATAGATTTTCAAGCTTTAATGGATACTTGTTCTCAAGGCAAGAGTTTTTATTTATAGGAACAAAATCCTTACACACACACACACACACACACACACACACAGCCACATACACACACATGCACACATACACACATAGATAACCTACACAATAAGCAAATACATTGTCTAATTAAGAATTCTGATCACTTTAGTACTTCCCAGGACCCCAAGTGAGAACATTTTTACCAAATTCATCAGGACAGAGACATGCTTTTTATCTCATACCTCATCTGGCCTGCTTTTTATCTTTGACAGAGCAATGCCTAGCTTGCTTCCTCCTAACCCTAGCTTCCAGGGGCTGTCACACCCTCCACACAGCAATGGCAGCTCAGCCCTTCTTTGCATTTCACTGATCTGGTCTGTTCAGATTTTGTTAACACCATATTTTATGGCTTTTCTTGGCATGCTGTTCTTTCAGGGAAAAGACTCAGTAGGAATACATTTCAAACCCAGACCAATAAAGCAGGCAAATACTTTTAGAGTATGACAGAGTGTCTGCTCTTGGCATAATCAACAGGCAGTATTTCAGAACTGGCTAAATTAAGAGAAAATGCATCTATTAAAACACACCAGGGAAGACTGTTGTCACAAACAGATATAGTCCCTTCATTAGTCCCACACTAGTAGAGAGAGCCTGGTGCAAAATTAGAGTACATATGTTTAGCTATATGACATGTAATTGGGGGGCCCAATTATTCCATCTCTTGCCACATAACATGAACACAGCCACACACACACCTCCCCAGAACCCTGATGGAGTGGACACTTAGGAGTAAAGGTGTGCCTCAAACATAAGCTATCAGTATCACAGCTTGAACCCTAAGGAGATCACTTCTAGGACCATAACAAACCCAGAGATCCTTGAATAACATCATGATAGCCAGGGCAGCTATGTACCCTCTCAGGGATGCACAACCCAAATAATGAAAGATGGCAGTGGTATACAGAAAAGATAATTTATAGTAATTTCATTCTGTACATTAAGATGCAAACATCCTCTTACCCCAAACAGCTGATGAAAACAAAGACAGAAAAAAACAAGCTAAGCTTTTAGAAGTAACTGGGGATTTTCAAGTGTGCTTGATGAATGGATCCAAATATAAATGCTGTAACTCAACTCAGTGATGATGGTGTAGCTCCTGAACCAAACTGGTAAGAGAGCTGTCAAATACCAAGATGTAGTAAAACCACAACTAACCAGAAAACCTGAGCTTCCTGGTTAATTGACTATTTACAAGAAATCTCTTTTGCTCTACCCACTAGCTTAGAAACCGCTCCGAAGTTGAACCACTTTACTTACAAGGCTCAATGAGTATAAAATGCCAAACATAGTCCATGTGGTTCTGATGGCTTAGGCTCATGTGATGCCTTGGGGTATCTCTCAGAAGGTACAGGATAACTCTGCAGCTTTGTTACAGCAGTGACTAGATGGACTTAGAGTTTCTCTTTTTAAATAAACCATGGACATCATAAAACCACTTACTGCCTTCCTTCTACCTTATTCTTCTAAGAAGGAGGGGCACAGAAGGTTCCAGTTATGAAGATCTTCCAGTTCTACAAGTGTCCACACAGTGGGTTAGGCTGATAAAGCAGGTCAGTGAGCTGACCTGGACTCCTCCTACTAACTACGGCCCCAACAGGAATTCCACATCAAGTCCATTGTTTTGAGGGATGGTATAAAATACCAGAATCCTTTGTATTCCTTGTTTGGAATCTTTTCTTTAAAAACAAAGGCAAATCACTCATGATGGCTTCCAAAGCAGGTGACTCGTAGATTTTTGCAAATACAATCAAGCTGTGCTTCCATATTATGAATTCAAAATGGCTTGAATCATCTTTCTAAGGGTATAAGAGTGTTATTTCTTCTGGATACTAGTTACCTCCCCAAACCATGAAGTAACAGAGTTGTAAGGAGAAGTCCCTCAGCACCATACCTGTGCAACAAGCAAGATGGTTTTGGGTGCAAACCACAACTAAACAGTGCTGCTGCGTCACAGTGACAGTGTCACTTCCTTTGCAACCTCCTATTACCCTCTGGTTGTCCCACAGAGGGCGCTCATTTTGGTGCCACAATGAATGTGCCGCTTAGATTTAGAGCCCTGACAGTTCTCAGTGTCTTGTAAGAACTTAACATTTCTTTTTATGTTGGCAAAGTGATACTGATTTTCCACTTGGAGTTGGGGTTCCTTTCTTTGTTAAATACTTTAAGGTTTTTAAGCAAATAACAGTAAACCCAGTACCCAAATGATAAAGAGTTTGGGAGACCACAATGGTCAAATGAATCATGTATTTTTAGTGATTTCAAAATAAATGACAAACATGGTCTAGAAAGAAACCACAAGTCACTGTGTCATCAGGATTTGTGATATTCTAGAGATGCACATCACAGCCTTCTCCCACACCAGGTTATTTCCAGAGTTAGAAGCTGGCAGAAACAGAAAAGTAGAGGAACCAATTTCACACCATTCTGGACTTCATAAACTCTTGGTACTGTAACTGTGCAAACAAACTGACATTTAATACAGTCGTTGTTTAAGACTATTACTTTCCGATCCCTGCAGCATCTTCTTCATTGGTCTATACTAATGCCTCCTCACAAAGGCAGACTCAGGTTGTAGTGTTCCTGCTTGGTCCTCAGAGCACACTCCACACCCAGGTTTTGGTTACCTGCCAGGTCTTCAGGTGATGCTGAACAACTTCTACTGTGTGATAGGCCTGACATTCCACTGCGGGGTTCTTCTGAGAGTTTTCCAAGCAGCTCTTGCATGCTCACAGGCATGCCAGGCTGATTTGTAAAAACAAAAAGGGAGATGGGAAAGAAAGAAAGCAGAGCTTCTCGTGTGTGGTGACTGGTTTCTTCATCACAGTGACAGTTAATATATGTCCTCTCCTTCATCCCCTGAAGGCAAAGGCAATACAGCTGAAGGGAGATGTCAGACATCATGGTCAGGAGCCTTGCCTTGGGCTTGCCTCAGCCAGATCTGCAGTGTAACAAATGCTCCCACAGTCACATGAAAGAAAAGCTGCCAGAGGTTGCGCAGTTCGTAGAGATACATGTTGCACAGACAGATTAAGCCAAAAGTCAAAAATGATTTGACATTCCGCCAGCTGGTGTAGTGCACAAGTAAATAACACTGTTCAAAACATAAAAATGAAAGATAGTTAGGTTACAGGACAAGAACTAGATGTGTAACACCAGTGAAACATGAAAAGAAAACAAGGGTACTGCTCAAAAAGAACGAGATAATGTAAGCTATCAAAGATATTCAGTCATGGAAGTTCCATGGCTTGAAAGGGAAGTGGATTTTCCCTTTTAGGTCTTTCATTTTTCAGAAAAGCATTTTGCATCATATGTTAAACAGAAGTACAACTGGGTGACTCCTGTGTAAGACAGACTGGGTAAATTCTCCAAGGTGACAGGAAATCAAGATAAATATACTGCTGGGCTCTCAGCCTCATGTGCCATCCTCACCCAGGAAAGCACAGAAAACTCAACACGCTACTCAGGAAGATGGGCTTTCCCACAACTCTGAAGGACTAAGGAAAGCAACAAGTCTCAGGTATGACAAACAGTGAGGGGTGGGCGTGGGGAGGGAGCAGTGGGGAGCTACAGGAACTGGGCCTTGTTTTTAGCTGTGACAGAAGAAACAAATGAAGCTGTTGCTTACACCGGAGGAAGCGAGTGCTGTTAGCTTATTTTCATCACATAATTTCAAGCAGTTCTTTCTTAAAAGGCTAACCCATAAAGCAGGAAGGGGCAATGACAGTGAGTGCTATCTGGATGACACAGTGAAGGAAGTATCCCCCACAGGCCTACTTTTGTCCCTTTGTCCTTTATCGTTCCCCACAACATGTTAAAAGCATGCTTATTCTGCTCATCATGATTCAATCCTGATAGGCGAGGACTTAATTATCTCATTCATTCATTTATCTCCAGGGTTCAGAACAGGTCCAAGTCCACAGTAGGTCTAAAATCTATTATCTGGGAAGTGCAGGAACTGTGAGTGCTCATGAAGTCTTTGGAAGAAGCAGGAGTTTCTGTGAACTACATCCAGGCTTCAGAATGGAGGATGTAAGGGTGTTTTGCCAAACATTAGTTCTTACATGAGTGAAGATTTTCCCAAACTTAAACAGAATACACACCAAGAATGATGCCTTTAAGTCCAACACTTGAGAGGCAGAAGCTGGAGACTCTTTTTGAGTTCAAGGTTAGCATGGTCTACAAAGTTCAGGCTAGCCAGGACTACACAGTAAGACCCTGCCTGCCTTAAAAAAACAAAACAAAACAAAACAACAACAACAAAACCGCTTTGCTATCTTGATGAAATGAAAGAGTGATTTTCACTGTGGAATAAAAGTTTAAAGAAATAAGAGGAGTTCTGAAATAGAACTGTACTGCTTCCACAGTGTCACTGCTACATCACCACACATCAGTCATCACCTCAGGACATGATCACAGTGAGCACTGTAAACTGGTGGGCTTCAATTTTGTCCTGTGTCCCATTAGGGACCTTTTTCCCACCCAGGATTCTGTACTGCATTTAGCTGTCAAGTCTCTCTAATCTGTAATAGCTTCTCAGTCATGACCTTGACAGACCTGATAAATATTCATCAGTTATGCTGGAGCTTATTCCTCAGTTTGGATGTGTCCAGTGTTCCAAGATCAAGCTAAGCATATGTAATCTTGCCAAGTACAACAGAGAGGTGCCAGACAGTATGTTTTATCATTGCTGTCAACTTGGACCCCATGATGGGAGTGTCTGCCACCCACTGATGACTCTGCCTGCATCAGTTATTACAGTGGTGTTTGCTTAACAGTAATTTAATAGTGACTCTCTATCTCCATCATTCTTTCTACATTTATTAATTGGAATTCTCCGGTAAAGAAGAGCTTTTCCTGTATTAAAAAATGTCATTGATGATTCTAAAGTCTTTCAAAGGTAATGAAGAAAAAAGTTACCTTGCAATGCAGAGGTAATCTAGTTGACACCACCTTGATCAAACTTATTACATAGCTAAAGAATTTTCTCTAAACCAAAAAGAAAACAATAAAAAAGAAAACCTTGAAATACGAGAAAGAAAAAACAACATGGTGGGCAACAATACAACTATTATGAAAGCTGGTCTTTTCCTTTTGAGTTTTTGTTACACAGTTGAAGCAAGATGTATTATAACAGTGTCTGATGTGTTCTGGAATATATGTGGAAGAAATAAATAAAAGTATCATAAACAGAGGAGGAAGACAGGATATCTAGGGGGATAAGGTGTCTACATTTCACTAAACATTAAGTGTTGACAACAGCAGACTGTGACAAACATCTATTTTGTGTTACCTACAGTAATCATCTTAAAAGCTATTAGATATTTTAAAATACTATACATAAAACTGAAATGGAATCATTAAAAATTCAAATAAACCATAGAAAGATAAGAAAAGGAAAATTAAAAAATGAAAAGCAGAAAAAATAAGCCCTAATATATCTATAATTATATTACATGTAAATGGCTTACATACAGCAACTAAAAGACAGAGATTGGCAAAGTGGACTAAAAAAAAAACATAAAACCAATTTTGCTGTTCATCAGAAAATTACATCAGTGTAAAAGGATGGAAAAGGATATGTCATGTAGTTTAATATAAAAAGAGTACTTAAAATAGTATAAATATCAAAACATTTCAAAGCAAAAAAATCATGACACATGAGTCAAATTGCCAAGATAACAAAGCAATCCTAAATTTGTATAAACAAAAACCACATAACTTCAAAACATGTGAGACAAAAACAGAACTGAAATGAAAACTAGAAAAGTCCACAATTCAACTCCTAACAAGAGCAGAAATCAGTAAAATTGAAAACAGAAAAACAGAAGAGGAAAAAGAAAAAACAAAACCCCTGATGGAATGAACAGCTGGTTTCATCAGTGAAACAGAAACTGACAAGACCAACACTGACAATATAAATCAGCAACATCAGAAAAGAAACAAAATCATTATAAACATTGTAGACATCAAAAGAATACTAAGGGATATGACTACCAACTTTACACAATGGACCAGACCACCTCCACAAAACCCAAAACTACCATAATTTCATCTACTGAAATAGAAAATTTGAATCATTCTATGACTATTAAGAAAATTGAATTTTGGGCTGGAGAGATGGCTCAGAGGTTAAGAGCACTGGCTGTTCTTCCAGAGGTCCTGAGCAATTCCCAGCAACCACATGGTGGCTCACAGCCATCTATAATGAGATCTGGTGCCCTCTTCTGGTGTGCAGGCATACATGTAGGCAGAGTAGGCAGAACACTGTATACATAATATATAAATTTTAAAAAGAAAATTGAATTTAAGATGATATATAGCTAGGGTAATAAGGACATATGATTGTGGTAGAAGGATAATAGATCAAAAGAACATAATTCAGAACCAGAAAGAGTCTCACACAAATATGCCCAACTGAGTTTATATAAAGGTGTAAAAGTAATTCAGTGGAAGAAAACAGTCTGATAAAGAAATGATGCTGGAACACTTGGTCATGTATAAACAAAGGGGAAAAAAAAAACTCAACTTGAGTCTCATACCACAAAAAGAACATAACCAAAAAAAAAAAAATCCCGAACTTACATATAAATCATAAAGCTACAAAACTTAGAAAAACCCAGAAATCTTTAGAACAGGCTTAGCCTTCTCTCTGGCCGTGAAGCTGATGACTTCATAAACATCTCTATGCATACTGTATGTTCACCCACATACAAAGAGCTGACTTCATAAACGTCTCTATGCATACTGTATGTTCACTCATATACAGACAGCTGACTTCATAAACGTCTCTATG
>CABHPP010144693.1:0-46536 GCA_902168425.1 Peromyscus attwateri | reverse complement strand
GTATGTTCACCCATATACAGAGAGCTGACTTCATAAACGTCTCTATGCATACTGTATGTTCACTCATATACAGAGAGCTGACTTCATAAACGTCTCTATGCATACTGTTTGTTCACTCCTGTACTGAGAGATTAAGGAAGGGTTATAAAATGTTAGCATGTAAGCCATAAAAAATGATCAAATTAACTTTATAAAAATTCAAAACTAGCCAGGCAGTGGTGGCACAGGCCTTTAAATCCCAGCACACAGAGGCAGTAGCAGGCAGATCTCTGTGAGTTAGAGGCCAGCCTGGACTACAGAGTGAGTTCCAGGAAAGGCTCCAAAGCTACACAAAGAAACCCTGTCTCAAAAAAACAAACAAAAATTAAAAACATATTCTGCAAAACGCCCAGGAGGCTAAAAAGACAAACTATTTACTGGAAAAGGATATCATAAGACACATATATGAGAAGGCTACTATCTAGAACATTATTTTTTAAAAGCTTTTTAAAAAGTAGCCCTCCCAAAGTAAAAACCAACCCAATCAGAAACAGGCAAGAGATAGGAGCAAACAGTTCACTGAGGAGGGCACGCAGATGAAAAATGAGCATAGGAAGCAATGGTGACCATCACTAACATTAAGGGACTCCAAAGTGCAAACCATGAGGAAATCCTGCTGTAATGGCTAAGACAGAACAAAGTGACCACCCCAAATACCAGTGGAGTTACAGAGAAGGGCAAGAATGTACACTACTCTGGAAAATGGTTTCCTATTAAAGCTAAGCATATAGTTACCACAGCAACCAATAACTTTACTTCTGGGTATGCACCCCAAATTAATGAAGACATAGCCATACAAAAGCCTATACATGAAGCCAGGCATGGTGATACATGCTTGTAACCCCAGCATGAGGCTGAGGCAGGAGAATAGAGTTTAAACTTAGCTTGGGTTATACAGTGAAGCCCTGTCTTAAAAAACCATCAACTGTGTAACAACTTGGATGAATCGTCAGAGGATTATGCAGAGTAAGAAAAGGCCAATCACAAAAGGTTAGGTTTAACTAAATGTTTGTGCCTTTCCCTTCCCAAATGTGTACCCCCACTGTGGGGATATCAGAAAGCAGAACTTCAGAAAGTTGCTAGTCTAGATGGGATATAGGGTGGAGTGCCTAAGCGGATGAGTGGCCTTAGAGAAGAGAGACCAGCATTTTGTCTGCTCTGTACAGACACAGCCAGAAGGCAGCCTTCTCCAGGCCAGGGGTAAGGGTATCCATCAAAACCTTGGTCTCGGACATCCTAGCCTCTGGGACCGTGAGAAATAAACACCCTTGTTTAAGCCTCCTCCCAGCCTACGTAAGTTTGGTTAGAGCTGCCTTAACTGATGTCTATGTATTGTATGGTTCCATTTATGTAACATAGCAGGAAACAAGAGGGGTTCTTTTGGTGACAGGAATATTCTCTATCTTGACTACATCAATAGCAACACAGCGCTTATGATACTGTATTATGATTTTCAGGATGGTACCACAGGGAAAGCCAGGTAAGAAGAATTTATAGGATTTCTCCTATTATTCCATGTGAGTCTACAATAGTCCTAAATGAAAACGCTTCAGCAAGGAAGACAAATGTATCCCTATATTTATGTTTATCAGAAGCTCTATTTATTATCGTGCATAAGATATCCGAGAATAAAGGTGGGCCCGCATGTGCCATGGCATGGGTGAGGGTCAGAGGACAATCTCTGGAGTCAGTCCTCTCCTTCCTCTTTTGGGTGGATCTGAGCACTAAATTCAGGTCCCCAGGCTGCCTGCTGAGCCGTCTTGCCACCACTACTCTTTTTAACTATCTGTTCTCTGTGTGCACATGTCTGTGTATCCGAGTGTGCACACCCACATGTGGGGTCAGAGGGTAAGGCTTCAGGGTTAGTTCTCTTCTTCGAACTTGTTTTGAGTTCTTTTTAACGTTGTTTATTTTAGCAGTTTCTATTTAAACTTTAGTATCAATGTTTCAGTGTGGGTACCAGAACATAATGCCATAGAGTATGTGTGGGCATCAAAGGACAGTTGGGTGGAGTTGGTTCTCTACTTTGACATGGAATCTGGGGGTCAAACTCAGGTTGTCATTCCTGCTTGGCAAGCACTTTTACCTACTCAGCCATCTCTCTGGCCCCTGAAGCTTATTCATAAACATCTCCATGCATACTGTATGTTCACCCGTATACACAGAGAGAGAGAGAAAGATGAAAGAACTGCTATGAAATGTTAGCTATAGGTGATTCTGCATATGCTAGTCTTCTAATTTTTCTGTATGTTTGACAGTTTAGAAGGAAATACTTATAGTTTAGAAACGAAATAGACTTAGTATCTCTGCTAACCCTGGCTCTCTTTGAAATACTCAGCATGAAGAGTAGTCCCTCCTGGCTGAGCTCTGGGTATCCATCAGCTCCTGCATCCTGAAGAAAAGGGCAACCAGGTCTACAGTAGGTAACTTAGGAGAGCTGACCTAACACATTAAAACAGACCCTGACAACTGGAAACACAGCAATGAAATAGTAAACTGTAACTGCAAAAAACAGTCACCGCTCTGCTCAGCATTTTTGGAAAGCGGACGCTTAATGCCCATATATGTACAGGAAACCAGTTTGCTTCCCATTTTTAATTTTTTAAAACTTTATTATTTAAAAAACTTGCAAATAAAATATACATCACACACCAATATTTACCAGACCCAAAGTCTATCATCTCAATGAACTTAGAACAGCCATTCTGAAGCTGTGGAGCTTCACACTGGATTTTACACTTTTCTTTCTTAAAGCAGGAATTTATTTACTTCTCTCAAGTGATACCTGAGTAACACTACCCTGCCATTAAGCAGCTCTTCCAACTACTGTAATCTGTTCTGGGTGATGTAAGAGGTGTGCCTGGCAATCAAGAGCACTGTTGTGGAGTAACACAGGTAACTAGCTGTAAGAATGGTCTAGACCTCAGTGCAAACACGGTGCTGGATAAAAGGCCTAGTGGGTTTCTGTGATGACTCAATGGTCCGATGAAAGTAAAGGGCTTGGTGAGCCACAGGTGTCAATAACTGCCATTATGACTAGGCACTGAACGTTGCCTTTGTGAAGCAAAGCAACCGAAGCTTTACCTTTCTAAGAGTTACCATTCATGAAATACCATTCACATGAGACTCTTGAGGTAGCAGTTACAAAATTATAGCTTTTATAACATCATAAAAATGGTACGAATTAGAAGTATTGACTTGGTTAGGTTAGAAGAAGCATGATATAGGGGATGAACCTGGGATCTAAATTCTGAAGCATTCACCGTGACTCCTCCCCTTTCCTGCTTATGCCATCTCAAGACAGTACTGAGTGCTTCTGTTCTCGTTTTTACAAATGAGACAATAACCTTGTATGATGCGGTATAGGGATTAAAGTGGGAAACCCATAAAAGAACACTGTGTAAAATTAAGCACTACATGTCATTAACAAACACATGGCTTCACATTACCTGTATGAAATGTCCTTTGTCCTAATGAAACCTGTCAAATTTAATAGACTTCTAAAGATAACATTAAGAAAATTTAAAGATTTTGCCGGGCGGTGGTGACGCACGCCTTTAATCCCAGCACTCGGGAGGCAGAGGCAGGCAGATCTCTGTGAGTTCGAGGCCAGCCTGGTCTACAGAGTGAGTTCCAGGAAAGGCGCAAAGCTACACAGAGAAACCCTGTCTCGAAAAACCAAAAAAAAAAAAAAAAAAAAAAAAGAAAAAGAAAAATTGAAGATTTTAAAAAGTGAAGCCACTAAAACTGAAATTTATAACTGTTCATGTTTATGTAAAGTTCAAATATTCATCAAAGTATTTCCCTAAAGAATTCTACAGAATTTTGGGTAATCTTAGGAACATACTAACGTACATCTTCCTAGCTTCTTTCTTTTTTCCTATAAAAGCCAGAGGAACATGTTACCTACAAAAGCTAAGTCAAGGGTCCCTGTTTGCTTCTTACGTTCAAACAAAACCATTCCTGAGCTTGGTCACTGACATGGTCATTGCTCCCACGCCTCCCCTGACCAGTCTCCCTGTCAGCCAGGATTGACCCCGCCCCCTTCTCGAGTCTCCTGAACACTGTTAAGTGCCAGTTGGGTTTCCTTCTCAGTGCAACACTTCTCTACCTTGCTGTTACTGCCACAGTCTGGGCTCCTTTATGTTCCATCCGAGTTACCAGAATCATCTCCCAGCTGGTTTCCTAACTGCGGGCTCTCTGCTCTTTCAACCCATCCCATTCATCTCTCTGAACCTGAAAATCCTGAAATGTTCCTTCTGCTGTGTCACCCCCTATTCAAGGCTTTCTCCAGAGCACAAAATCCTCTGCCTGGATGCCCAATAATTCTCACTAGGAAATCTAGAAGCAGCCTTACTGTTGCAGGAACATGACAGGGCACCTTTGAAGTCCCAGCACAGAGAAAGGGTTACGAGTGAGTTCGCTGGGAACCTCTGTCCACTCAGACGGAAGTGTATGCTACAAAGGTGATGGAGACTCAAATTTACAAAGAGGCGTTCGATAACTCAGACACCATTTTTATGCATTTTAAATACACGGGCAGTTATCAGACTGGACACGTGAAACAAACAGTTATGGGGAAGCGTTTGTTAGAAATGGGGGGAACCTACCTGGTAAAGGCAGGCTGCTGTTCCAAGGAAAAATGCAATGATGTAATTGAGGTCCTCACCATCACTCTGTAAAACACAAACAAAGATTACCTTTTTGCCAGCAGCACCTATTTAAACAAATAGTCTACCAGGATAGAATACGACAATGTTTATGCACAGTCGAACACTTTGTATAAAATTTATGAGTCTTAAAAGAGAAATATAAAACACATGGTAAGACAGAGGAAAAGTAGGGTATGCCTCAGCAGTTAAAAGCACTGGCTGCTTTTCTAGAGGACAGGGGTTCAATTCCTAGCACCCATATGGTGACGCACAACCATCTGTAACTCCATGTGCACTGGGCACACAAGTGAAACACAGATGTACATGCAGACAAAACACCCATACACATAATATGAATTCAAATTTAAAAGGCAGAGAAGTGGGAAGTTGAGGAAAACTCCGAGCATTCTGTGTCTTGGACTCACCTATCAATGGCATTTCACTCCAGGGAAGATGAGAAGCACCAGAGAAAAGCTGGCTCCCTCATAACACACAGTCTCTTCCTCCTAGTAAAACTACATAAACATGCACAATATCCCAGAGGGTGACCGACCAAGTTCCTCCTGTTCATGAGGGTCACTGCTTAAATATAAACTGACAAACTTTACTACCTGGAGGCACATCGATGAATTGTCCAATAAAGTAACTTGACATGATAAATAAAACTGTGGCAACCAAAAAGCTACTGTCCACTAGAGTGTGCTAAATCCCAAAGAGAAAGATCAGGACTGGCTATAACGCCACTGTGCTAGCAAACAGCAGAGGAGGAACAGCCAGGGCCTGTGTCCTTGGTATCCTGCAAAGTATCAACATTCAACTTCTTTCAGTAAATGTATGAGTGGAATGCAAAGCCCGGGCAGAGGAATAAGTGTTCTCTTCATGCAGGAACATTATACTAAGCCCCTTTCCTTCTTTTAGAAAAAAATGATTTTCTTTTTCCTACAGGGTCTCATGTAGCCCAGGGTGGCCTCAAATGCTCAGTCCCCTTGCCACAGCTTCCTAAATGCTGGGATTTTTGTGGAGGTGGGGGCATTATGTAATAGAAATAAGAGCAAATTGCTTTAGTGCGATTGATTGGGTACAGAACAGTCCACAAGGCAGAGGAGAGTGGCTTATCCTAGTGAGATCTTAAAACAGGAACATTAATCTTCTTAGGATACTCAGGTCAATTCTGCCCCAGAGGCAGGAAGGGCCAACTTGAAGCCTTTCCACTTTTATAATTCAAAGTCTTTAAATAAGCTCTGATTATTTTTTTTGGTCCTTTTTCCTGATTATAAAAGTCTTCGTTCATTGTAGAAAATAGTGGAAGATATAGATTATATGAAGAAACATGTAGTTCGTAATCCCACATATGGGAAAATTGTTGTTAACCCTTTCATGTATTTCTGGTTCTTTGTCTCCGCCTCTCCCCACCTCCATCCCCAAAGAACCAGAACCATACTTTTGTGTGCTGCTCTTTAGTACTTTGGTTGTAACATAAACACTTTCCCAACATCATAAATAGTCCTCATCTACAGGATATGTGAAAGAATATCAGCCTTTCAATGTGTAATAGGACTTAATTACTGTCCTATACAATAATGGTGGTGTTTCTCTAAATTTACACTGGGATTTGAAACCTCTCTTAACTGCCTTTAGATCTAAAAGCACGTTCCCAGAGTCAGTCTGGCATGTGCTCAAATCTTTATTTACAAGCTGTATTTTGGATTGCTTAGCTCGTTGCATTTTGAAAAACAAAAGTAGAACATTTCTGCTTTGTAGTAACTATTCCAAACATCTTAGAGTCCAAGAATCTTAGGACACTGATGCTTGACAGCCCCTGGGCTTGTGGAGTCTATGCCTCTATCCTGCACAATGGAAGATGAGACCACAGCAGCCTATCTAAGGTCACTGCACTAGTTACTGGCAAAGAGATAGCAGGTCTCCTGACGTCTAGGGCAGCATTCCACTGCTGTGACAGGATTCATTTTCTAATACACACGGAAATTACTTCTGGGTTGGCATCAGCCTAATTACCATTGTTTCAAAACTGATCCTTAGATGAACCCATGCAATAAAAACGATGTGATAAAAGCTTATGCATTCCTGAAGTGTCAACTCACAACAACCTTATTAACATCTCTAAACTCAGAACAAAGCAAGGAAGAAAGTGCAAATAATCTAATTTACACATTACTGTGAACATGAAATCAAATTTATCAACTTAAAATATATATACACAACACACAACAAATAAAACTTTGGTGCCACATATTTTAATAAATCCCTCTCACACTAAGAAGTAGTTACTAGTCTAGCATAAGCGAATTTGTGCTGAGTTTTTCTTTTTCCATTTTCTACACACCTTGTATGTGTGTATGAACACGCATATAGGTACACACATACACATGCCACAGCACATATATGGAGGTCAAGGGAAGCTTGCAGGAGTCAGCTCTGTCTTCCCACACTGTGGGTCCGGGATCAAACCCAGGTCGTTACACTCGGCAGTGAGAGCCTCTACCAGCAGAGCTATCCCGCCAGCACATTTACCCTGAATTTCAAACAGCATGACAATATACGGCAATGTTAATTCATGTGAGTCTTCTCAATAAATATCCACAAGCACAAGGTAACACCGTCAAAGAGAAATGCTGCAACCATTTTTAGTAGTCAGAGTCTTTATAAACCAAGGTTATAAAACAGTAAAACTTAAATTAGTACCTATATACTATTCAAAATCAGGAAATATACAATATATTATTCACTAGATCTAAAATTATAATTTTCAAATAAATTCTTTGCTTTTTTCCCCCCTTCTTTTTTAAAGACAGGGTCTCACTGTGTAGTCCTGACTGGTCTGGAACTCGTTATGTAGCTCAGGCTGACTCAGAACTCACAGAGATCTTCTTGCCTCAGCATTCCCAGTGCTGAGATTAAAGGCGTGTGCCACGGCACCCAGCAATCTTTTACTTGTTAATCAAGTTTTATAGAAATATAGAGGCTGTTGATTCTGGGACTGTCTTCCCCTCTTTCACCACCAAGATCTGAATAACTCTACTCAGGTAAGATTTGTACAAAATTCTACAGGGAAGACACCTTCAGGAAGATCTATTTAACTTCAAGAGGTTATTCCTAACATACAATGCACTGATAAACCAGAGAGGAGCCTAGGATCAAGTCTAATGGCTATAATAAAGAAAAAAAAATCCTCATCCCATAGAAGCTGTGAACTTCACTCTGAGGGAAAAGAAAAAGTGACCAACATCAGCTCATTGCCCCCAAAAAGATTTACCTGTACCTGAAATTTTGGTAATTGAAAAATCTACCAATTAAATAGGTTTACCAAATTTTTTTTTTCTTTTTCTTCTGTTTGCCTACGAGTACTGCTTTTCATTGCTGAGGATTGAACCCAGGGTATAACATACAAGAAATATATGAATTTTTAAAAAAATATCGAACCCAGGGTATAGTAAGAATTGTTATCCTTCTAGCCCAGCCCTTGTTTTGATGAGCAATATTTACATGGTTCAAAGTAAAAACAGTCTATGAAGAGGCACTTAGTGAAGCCTTGCTGCCACCCCACCCCCCATCTGTCAGTTCCCACCATGTTTATTACTTTCTTATTCTTTCAGGGTTTATTAACACAAATTAAAACCTGTACTTATTCTACCAGACAATCCTTGGGGTGTGTGTGTGTGTGTGGTGGGGTAAGCTGGCAGGGACTAGTGGGTACCAGGTCAATAGATCTGGCCTGTATTTCACTGGCATTCTCAAATGTGCTCTGCAGGCACACAATTATGTATATGGACCTCAAGGCACAGATCAGATTCCTGAACCTGACTCCATCGAACTGGGCATCAAGGTCCTCACATGGTCTATGCGGGGTAAGGCTCAGGCCCTCACAGAGAAGCCTAATCCCTGCTTCTAAGAGCAGGCAGGGTTCAACAGGTTGTACTTTTAACTATTGCCAAGTAGAGCTCACCTCACCGAAGAACATCAAAACATCAAAGCTCAGGGTAAGAACATGCCTCCCTTTCCAGTTTTCCTTGGACTTATCATCAAAGAGAAAGTCTTTGTTTTACTGTTGGCTTTTAAAATATATTTTTTTTTAAGACATGGTTTCACTATGTAGCCCTGACTGGCTTGGAACTCAAGAGAAATCCCCCTCCCTCCCCCCTCCCCAACTGCTGTATTAAAGGAGTGTGCCACAGGCCCAATTAAAATAGATTTAAATTTTAGATTAGCCTTAGGCATATAGAAAATTAAGGAGAGAGTCTGCCTATGCTCCTCACTCCCTGCTCAGTTTCCAGTGACAACTGGAATCAGTGTGGTACACACAAACGCTGAGCTAGTATTGACACATTGTTACTGACTGAAGTCCGCTCTTCCTGTTGTAGGCTCTGTGGTTTGGACACATGGGCAACGGCAGGTACCGACCACTACAGTCACACAGCACCATTTCACAACTCCAATAATCTCTGTACACACTCGCAATCTCTTCCCACCTTGGAAACTACAGAACTTACTGTCTATAGATCTGCCTCTTGCAGAAAGTGTCCAGTATGTAGTATGTTTTTCACCAAACAACATGCACTTAAGAGGTCTCCATGTCTATTTGTGACTGGCGGCCATTTCTTCTATTACTGAATGGTAGTCCACTGTATGAATTACTACCATTTACCTACCACTCATCTTCCATAATTGCTTCCTTGAAATTATGATTAAGTTGATAGAAACATTCCCATGGTGAAAGTGCTCTACTCTGGTGAGACACTTAAGAGCACTATTGCTAAATGATAGAGTAAAGCCATGGTTAGCTCTGTGAGAAACAGCCCAACTGTTTTCCAGAGTGGCTGTAACATTTTGCACTCCCACTTAGTGGCAAATGAGAGTTCCCTTGTTCCACATCCTCATCAGCATTGGGCAGTGTTAGCTGGCTGGGCTGGGGGCATGTTTTAACAGGTGTTGAGTGGCATCATCTTGTAAACTTGTAGTTCCTTGATGACATACAATGTCCAGCATTTTTCTACGTGCCTGTCTGTCATTTGCAGTATCCTCTGCAGTGAGGTTGTCTACTGCTCTTTTGGCCATTGTCAGTGGGTTGATTTGCATTCTTAGTTTTGAGTTTGTGGAGTTCTTTGTGGGTTTTAGGATCACCATCTTCTCTCCTTAAAGATTTCTATTTATGTGTGAGTGAATGTATAATATGAGAGTGAAGGTGCTCTTGGAGGCCAGAAGAGGGTATCAGATCCCCTGGAGCTGGAGTTCCAGACAGTTGTGAGCCACCCAAGATGGGTGCTGGGAACTGAACTTGGGTCCTCCAGAAGTAGTAGTAGTAATAAGCACTCTTCACCAATAAGCCATCTCCAGCCCTATAGAGTCAAGGCCCTTTATCATAAGAGATGTTTCCAAGTATCTCTTCCTGGCCTGTGGTCTTTTTTATTCTCTTGACAGTGTTTTTCACAGAACAGACTTTGTTAGGTTTTAATGACATTTAGCAGCGTATTTTTCTTTCACAACTCCTTCGGTGTTGCACTCATAGTCAGACCCTGGGGTCACATAGGTTTTCTCTTATGCTACTTTTTTTTTAATTTTTAAATTTTAAGCTTTGTTCTTTATGTTTAGGTCTATGACCCATTCTGAATTCCTGTTTGTTCCTTGGCATGTGGTTTTCCAGTTATTCCAGAACCATGTTAACTACTGTCCTGTCTCCACTGATTTGCTTTTGCTTCTTTATCAAAGACCAGGTAGCTCTATGGATGTACGTTTATCTTTAGGGTCTCGATTCTGTCATGGTGATCTACTGTTTATTCTTTTGCCAAGACCATACTGTCTTAATTACTGTAGTTTATAGTAAGTCTTAAAGTTGGACGATGTGAGGTCCACTTTTGTTCTTCATCAGGACTGTGTAGACCATTCTGGGTATGAATAGTGATAGTCTGTCCCTCACACAGGGCTCCTAAAACCCTTGTAAATAAAAGTGCTAGAAAAATCTTTTGCTCCTATTAGTCTCTGACACCAGTCCTGTCACAGATTCCCTAAGAGCTTTCTAATTTTCTGAGTTAGAGAAGGATTTGACCCAGAACTCCCAAACCACTTGGAATTTCTTGAGTAAGGAGGACAGCTTTTGTTCTGAAGCCAACTACTATAGACTCCTAGATCAGTTGTGGATACCAGAAAAAAAAACCACAGCTAGATACCCGAGATTTCTGTCTCTATTCCAATCTTCCAGGGAGAAGAGGAGAGATGATAAGTTTAACAACCAATTGTGCCTTCCCCCAAATCTCTAAAACATGGAGTTTGGAGAACTTCTAGGTTGGTGAACATCTCACCATGTGAGGAGGGTGGCAAACCCAGCTCCACAGGGACAGAAACCCTTGTCCAGAGCTTTCCCAGTCTCTCCCTATATAGCTCTTAACTCATCTGTAACCTTTGAAATATCCTTTATAATTAACCACCAAATGCATTTCTGAGTCCGAAAACTATTCCAACAAATGACTGCTCCAAAAGAGAAAGTTGTATAAACCTCCAACTTATAGCCAGCTAGTCATCAGTACAATCTGATCATACAACTGGCATCTGAAGTAAGGGTAGGCCCATAAAACTGAGCCCTTAGCATGTGAGTTCTGTCCTAACTCCAAGTAGACAGTAGTAAAACTGAACTTAATTGTAGGACACCTAGATGGAACTGGAGAATTGCTTGGTATGGAAAGACCTCCCATTCATCTGGTGGCAGAAGTGAAATTTTGAGTTTTGTTGGTGAGAATACAGAATAAAGGCATTTTTGTTTTTTTCTGCATACTGGGTCTTTGCTTTTCCATATAAACGTTGCAATCACTTTACTGAATCCATAAAATAACTTGCTGGCATTTTGACTGGAACTGTGTTTAATCTATGCATCAGGACAGGAAGAACTGACACCTCAATACTGAGTTTTCCTCTCTAGTGTGGAATCTCTTCTATTTATTTCCTCTTTGATTTCTTTGGTCAGAGTTTATAATCTACTTTATATCAGTCCTGTACGTGTTTTAGATTTATTTGTAAGGACTTCTTTTTCAGTACTTTCAAATTTCAATTGTTTGTTGCTGGGATTTAAGAAATTTTTAGACAGTTCAACCTCCCATCTTGTTATATAACTATAATCACTTCATAGTTTCAGGAGCTTTTTGTTGGTTCTTGGGCATCATTATATAGCTAATCATGCCATCTGCAAACTTCTTTCTTCCGTCCATATTTTTTTCCTTTTCATCTTATGGTATTGGGTAGGATTTCCAGTGCAATGTTAAATAGAAGAGGTTAGAGGAGTTCTCTTCACCCTATTCCTGTCTTAGGAGAAAAGTATCTAGAACATTAAAGGTGTTAGCTGCTTGAGATTTGAAAAGTCGCCTCTACTCCTGGTTTGCTCCAAGTTGTGTTTTGGTTTGTTTTTTGTTTTTTGTTTTTTTGGGGGTTTTTTTTGTTTTTTTTAATCATGGATGAAGGTTTTTGGATTTTGTCAAATACTTTTCTGCATCTGTTGACGTGATATGATTATTATTTCTCCTTTAGACTGTTGAAGTGATAGATAGCAGTAACTGATTTCAAATACTAAATCAGCATTGCATACCTGGGATAAATCCCACTTGGTTGCTGTATAATTATTTTTGTTCATTACTAGTTTTGATTTGTTAAAATATTGCTAGAAATTTCTGCATCTGTGTCCAAGAAAGATAAATGGTCTGTAAAGTTGTCTTTTAAGAATATAAACAAGCTGAGACATCTCAGCACAAAGAGTCAATTACATCTAAGTAGCAAGCAGTTTGATCAGAGTGTTCTTCTAAAACCTAAAGCTGTATCACTGCCATTAGACAAGTGTATTACCGATTAGAGAGAACACAGAACGATTAGCAATGAAGAGAAGCTTAAGACGGTTGCAGCATTTCAAAAGCATGGCAGGCTCCAGTACAGAAAAACTTCCTTCAGTTTTTCAGTTCTGAACCAGGAGAAGAAGAACGAGAGAATGAGCCCCAGAAGACGAAGGACAAGATAACTGAGTGCATGAAGGAAATCTACGTTCCCCTTAACAGGCTGTACCAGAGCAATAGCCTTGTCTGCACTTTTAACTCCCCGGTGATAGGCCCTGAGCCCCAGCTTCTGCTGCTTCCATAGGATCTTCAGTCAGGATGTAAACAAGGCTTTGGGATAGTAAAGCTTGTCTCTACCTAGGGCTACTCGCTAACTCTTTACACACCTACCCCACTGTTTTTTCTATTACATCAATAAAATGTTTTAAAGACTGCTTTATTTATTAGCTTTTTCAGTCAGCAGTTTCCAAATTGCCCATTTCTTCTCATTGACAGCTTGTCTGGCTGGCTGAAAATTGAACTTCTGCTGGAATAAATTCAACCTAGCAGAAGGATGGGGCAGAAGGCAGAGGGATGACAGCCAGCATCCTATGCCTAAAAGGCGACAGGAACTTTACCTGAAGTAAACTGTTTAGAAGAGAAACTGTGAAAGAAGAGAAAAAAGAATGCATCCCTTTTAGAAACCATGATGTCATCTGCTTTCTGTTGGCTTTAGGTAGCTGAACACAGAGGACATGTAGAATGGTACCATGAACCTAGCATGGTGAGCAGGTTTTTATAAATGGTATCCTGAACTTAACGCTGGAGAGATAGACAGACATACAGACACAGACACCCCACAGAGAAGCGGGGAGGGAGAGAGAGAGATCTGATTTGTGTAATGTGATCCTGTCAAGAACTCTTGGGAGAAAGCGAATGGATCAAAGGAAGGGATAACTGTGCATCTCAAATATGCTGGACTTGAAGAAAGGAGATTTCAGAAAGGACAGGAAAAGGTTAGATAGTCTGGTAGCTTAAGGCTCTGGAAGAAACTCCCCTGGGAAATGAAGTACCTGAAGCAACAGGCAGCTCAGGTTTGAAAAGGCCACCGAGCAAAGGACAAGCAGCAGCACTTACTAAGGAACACACAGAGGCAGTGTCCATGTGGACTATCACCCTGCTTCCATTCTCCCCTGCCCTCTTGTTCTTCTAAGACCAGCTCACCCTCTCTCCTCACCTCTCCTGAATCACAGTTAACCTCTCCTCTTCCTGGCTCTAAGAACTTAGTTATTACTCCTAGATGTCTTTGTCTATCAAATTCAACTTTAAGCTGTGAGAATGTAGGGTCCATGGTACTACATAGCTTAATGTTCACACAGTGCCTGTCAACAATGCCTCCAAAGAGTGAGTAATAAAGGAACATGTCAACCAAAAGTCAGTAGTTTTGTTGTTTGTTTGTTTTTGTGGGGGTTGCTTTTGTGATGTTTTTTGTTTTTGTTTTTTGTTTAGAGACAGGGTTTCATTATGTAACCCAAGCTGGCCTAGAACTTACTATGTGGTTTCAGCTGGCCTCTAATTTGTAACCCTCCTGCTTCAGCCTTTCAAGGGCCAGGATTACAGGCATGTCCCCCAGGCCTGCCACTGAAATCATGCTTTTGAAGGAAGGTAGAAAAGGGCATGTATAAGAACACAGATTTTGAGCTTGCACTGTAAATTATACTAAGACCTAATCCAATTCAAATCAATTATGTAACAAGTAGAATGAATAGACACAGTCACCTGAAACTGCAAAAATAGCACAGTACCTGCAGGAGGCTTTCTATGGCATGAAAGCCTCGAATTAAATTCAGAGCTCCACATAAAAGACTAAGGATAAATGCCACAATCCCTGACAAAGTTGCTGGTTCCAGTCGTTGATGGGCTGGAAGAGAAAAGAAATGGGCAGAAATGAATACCAATATCTCATGTTAGCTGAGCTTATGTGGACCCAAATTCACTGCTCAACTTAGATGGGTCAAAAGTAAATAAATAACTTTAAACAATAGATCTTAGTAATTAAAAATATTCCCCAGCCCCCAAGACAGGGTTTCTCTATGTAGCCCTGGCTGTTCTGGAACTCATTCAGCAGACTTCAACTGCAGAGATCTGGCTGGCCTCATCTCAGAGATCTACCTGCCTATGCCTCTAAGTGCTGGGATTAAAGGTGTGTGCCACCATATCCAGCTTAAATAGTCTTTCTAAAATGAAAAATGTTTGGCAACATAAAAAATCCCATTCTCAAGTCAAATGGAACTAACATTGTTTTTCTACATTTTAGTAGATGTCTCTAAACTTCTGTTTTTGATAAGAGATGCTATGATATCTGTCAGTAAATCACTTAGGGGAAAAAAACTACTAGCAAAATATGTGTACAACTTGTAATTTGGTACAAGTATTTGCTAAAGATGAGTTTGCTTGGAGAGTCAATGGAAAGCTCCTATGCTTTCTGAAAATGCTTAGAAAACATTTTTAAGGCTAAATATAGCTTGCTTTTGGGCAAAGCCCACATATCTGGAACAGAAAACTATAAACACCACTGGCTATATGTGAAAGCCCAAATATACTCGCCACCCAAGCTCTTCAATAGAATGCAGTCTTACAGCTAGGAAGACTGGGCCCTTGGTCTCCTGAAGGTAAAAATGACTAAAATAAAACCAAACCAAAAGCAAACCAGCTGCATATTGACCACTTCATCTTTAAAAGCATTCCCTTAATTTTCAGGCTTCAACAAAGTAAATTATTCTGTTATATAATCATTTCCCTTCATGATCATTTTACAGTTATTAGGATTTACAACTGTGACTAAATGAAAACACAAACTAAACACATAATCAGTAAACTTCAAAAAGGACACCGGCAAAGAGGACAATAGAACCATTTTCATTTCTTTATTTAAACCACTGAAGTGTAAAAAGCCAACAATGAAGTTAATGAGGCAGAACATTAATAAAGGAAAAGCTCAGATCTTTGCAAGTTATATTCAGCCATCACAGCACAAAAGATTCCCCAAAGAGTTAATAAAAACCCCAAAACCCACATCTCATGAACTATTCTTCAGGATCAGCAGAAAGTACTAATCTAGAATAACAGTCATAATTTCTTCTTTGTCCATGTCTAGTCTTTCAATAAATTCCCTTGAGATTCAAATATGAAAATAGAAAGGCAAATGTCACTGTGTAGTATTGATAGCATGGTCTTTCAGCAGTGGAAAAAAAAAAAGGTCACAATTAGTCATATTTTGCAACATCTGTCCCTCCTGGCCCATCCTTTCCCAGTAAGAGGGAGAACTGGCCTCTCATAAAAAGCAAATGGGCTTTAGGAATAAAACTGACAACTGAATAACTATTAAATATAATTATCAAATCACACTTCCATATGAAACAAGTTACCTCACAAAAGAAAAAAACCCAAACAGTGAAAATTCTAGCTTTACATGGTCAAGTAAGCTGTGTTCAAAGGAAATCTGCTACCATTTTCATGTGTTGATGGCAATGTATTTAAGCAATGAACAAGCCAATATACATTATTAAGTTTCTAACACTTGCCTTTTAACCTCAGAAGATGTGTTTTATAATAATAGTACACCATTTATGAATTCATCATTTCAAAATGACCAAAGATATTTTTAAAGGGTAAAAGCAAGTGCTAAGTCGCCTTTAATGAAGACAAGGAAAGCATTGTACACAAGGGCAGGCTGGCATGGTGCCCATTTATGTGGGCAAGAAATTCTAATGTGTTCATCTCCCTGCTTCATCCTCACCCTTTCCCCAGGACCTGTGGCTTGTTTTCCAAGAAGAGTTATCAAGCAAACTTCATTCTGCAAACACAAGAGGTTGGCGTCACAGAAGGGCATTTTCTCAGTTTGATGAGCAAACGAGTTATTTAACCACATTGTAATGGATTTATTGTGTGCTAGCTGTTACTTCAGTGAAACAGATTCTAGAATTTATTTTTATTTTTTGTGCATTGGTGTTTTGACTGCATGTATGTTTGTATGAGGGCATCAGATCCTCTGGAACAGGAGTTACAGACAGTTGTGACATGCCATCTAGGTGCTGGGAACTGCACCAGGGTCCTCTGAAAGAGTAGCAGTGCTCTTAACCACTGAGCCACCTCTCCAGCCCCTGGATGTGAAACAGATTCTAGATCTGCTGTAACCCAAGAAAAGTTTGCAGCACATTCAGTTTGGCACCAGGCCAGGAACTAAAAGGTATGGCATTTATGTGAAGCCATAACAAATGGGGGGCTATGCAGGAATAATACGGATTTTGTTTTGTTTCCTGAAGCCAGGTAGTATCACCTGAATGGCTTTCTCATTTTGCTACTGTCAGATGTGCAGAGAACCAAAGACACCTGGGATGGGGGGTGGGGGTGCTAGAAGGACTATGTGGCTAACAGTACCTACAGATAAGCCAGGAAACATCTGGATGCAAAAATTAAAATGGTATCCAATCTACTGTCCAAGAGATGTTTGTTCACACTATAAGGCAGTTTCAGGAGCGAAGCTGACGGCAAAATTGAGATGGTCAGAAGTGAAGTAACTGGTGATGTTGATGTGAGAGTATGGGTGTGTGTTTTTGCAGTAACAGTACATAGCAGTGATGGAAGATTAACACAAAACACAACTGAGAGAGCCATTCATGCACAACGTGTATAGGGAAGGAATACAGTTCAGGGAGGCTGAGACAGGAAAAAAAGGGGCGGGGGGACCAGAGCAGCCATCATGAGGATTTACAAAGGTGTGGACCAAACCACAAGCCCTCTGCCCCATGTCAGAGTATACAAGGTACATCACTGAAGAAGCCCAACACCTGGAGGAACAGGTTATTAAGATAAAGGCATTTCAGGCCAGTTCCCTTTAAGTGAATAAGTGAATACAACTTACTCCCTAGAGAAAGACATGGAATACTAACTTGATGACACACCTTCCTAATCAGATTCACAGTCTCTAATTTTCTTTCCTCTTCTCTCTCTCTCTCTCTCTCTCTCTCTCTCTCTCTCTCTCTCTCTCTCCCTCCCTCCCTCCCTCCCTCCCTCCCTCCCGGGATTCACCATGTGGCTCAGGCTGGCCTCAAACTCATGATTCTCCTGACTCAGGCTCCTGATTGCTAGCTAGCATTACAGGTTATTTGCTATCTACAATTCCTGGTCAGCCTTGTATTTTTTTTTATTAGATTATATTCTTATTCACATCTTGAAAGTGTTTACTATCTTTATAAAATGCCTCCACAATATTTAGAATAATAATTCAGAGAAAGGGCTTGGGCAAAATAGAGTAATATTTTCTAGTAACTGATAAGTTGTCTATAAAATTTCCAAAACAGATGAAGATTACAGAGATGTCAGAAACTGAAAGAATGTATGACTTTTTAAAAAGAAAAGGTAGAAGCAGAATACATTTTAAAAGACTAACATTAAATAATGGTAAGGTATGGAGTAATGGTCTGCGGTTAGCTCAAAGACCCTCGGCTGCCTCTCTATCCCAGAAATCAGGCCACACCCCCATGAAGCTCTTCATCTCTAGGACAGAGTCACAAGCATGCAAGCTATGCTTTGTAATCCTTTCCTTGCAAGTGGAAGTTTATGGCCCTGTCTAGTGCCTGCCTCCATAACACTGCCACTTAGCCCAGGCCCAGCTGGATCACGTGCTATGAAGCTTCCCTACTCTCCTGAAAAAGAGTCAGAAGCTTGTTCTCCTCAGGAACAGAAGAGTGGACTTCTCCTGTCAGGACCTTGTCATGCTAGACATGGCAGCCATCTCTCCTAAGGAAACGTCTCTCAAGATTTAAAGGGCAATCTCAATCTCTCTCTCTCTCTCTCTCTCTCTCTCTCTCTCTCCCTCCCTCCCTCCCTCCCTCCCTCCTCCTCCCTCCTGTCTCCTCCTCCCTCCTTTAGGCCCATTATGCTACCTATGGCCATGACGATAATATATTTCTCCTAATTCTTATCCTACTTCAAGGCCAAGTCATGGCTGCCCATGGTTGTGAGGTTCTCTTAATAAAGCTCATTCTGCCGGGTAATTTTATGTCAGCTCCTTTCTAAGTCATAACAGTTACTTGTGGGAATGCAAACTGGTACAAATACTTCAAAAACTATCAGTTTCTTAAAGACTTTAGCATGCAACTAATCCTCTGATCCAGAAATGCTGCTCCTGATATTTACTCAAGGGAAATAAAAAGAGATCGACAAAAATATCTAGCTTTATTTACAGTAAGCAAAAGCTTGAAACAAGGTAATTAATGTCCATTGGCAAGAGAATAAATATTCTGTAGTATATTCACACAAAAGGTACTCAGACATGCAATACATATATATATATATGACATTACATTAAGAAGCTCTATACAAGAGCCATATAAAGCTGGGCAGTGGTGGCACTCGCCTTTAATCCCAGCACTTGGGAAGCAGAGGCAGGAGGATTTCTGTGAGTTTGAGGCTAGCCTGGGCTACAGAGTGAGTTCCAGGAAAGGCTCCAAAGCTATACAGAGAAACTGTCTCAAAAAAATTTTTTTAAAAAGCCATATAATATAATCCTATTAAATAATATTCTAGAATGAATAAAATTAATTTAAGATAAAAAAATCAGAATAGTAGTTGTCTGGGAAAAGGCACAGAGGAAATATATGGGGGGGTGGTGGAAATATTCCATATTGTTAAGCAATAATGTATTACCATGTCTTTTTATTCTGTATTTCTGAAGGTTTGACATTTTGGGGCTGTGCTCTCTTAGGACTAGCTGAATCCTAACGATGACAAACTATTTACTCTGGAGAACTTTCTCTTGCCAACAACCAATCTTGATCTTCGCACTCTACCATCTCCTCTACTTGGCCCTCACACTCAGGGTCAGTAACTAATTTCCTGCCCAATCATCCCAGGGTCAGACGTCAAGTAGACACAGCCTGTGCCCCACTGCCCACACTATTCAAATCAGCCACTCCCAAGCCAGTCTTATGTAGTCCTTCTTGAAAAGCACAACAAATGTTCCTGCCCACCTTTGCCCTTCCCTTCCCTCGGGATAATAGTCTTTTTCAGCGTCTTTTCAATGACAGTCATTCTTCTGATCTGTTAATCACATCATACTTGAATAAAATATTAAGACATCCATTCTAAAATATTTGTGCATATAAAGGATTATAAATTTCTTTTAAAACAAAAGAACTATAGAAATAAATTATCAAGTGGCTGAATGAGAATAGGTAAAGAGCAGATAAAATAAAGATGGAAAAACATCAATATAGTTGCTAGCTGCATGAAAGGCACATGAGGATTGATTACACTATTGCTTAACATTCATATATCTGAAAATTTTCCATAGCAAAACATTTTTAAAGGACAAAGAAGCTGGGTGTCAGTGGCGCATGCCTTTAGTCCCAGCACTTGGGAGGCAGAGGCAGGTGGATCTCTGTGAGTTTGAGGCCACCCTGGTCTACAGAGTGAGTACCAGGACAGGCTCCAAAGCTACAAAGAAAAACCCTGTCTCACAAAACAAAAAAAAAAAAAAAACAAATACAAAAACAGACAAAGAAAAAGCAAGATTTACTACTTCATTTAACAAGACCCACTCACATCATCATGGACAGATTTCAGTAACTAAGTATGGCAAGATAAAAATATTCATGTCAGACCATAGGGAGAAAGGATCAAAGGATTTCAAAGAAAAGTCAGGAAATGTTTTTAAAGTGATTTAAAATCACTATAATAAGATAGGGGGAAAGCTTGAAAACTATATAATTTTAGTTAGAGGTTCTCTCTCCCCAACAAAAGGAACCTGTATTTCACCTTGAGGACTATAGAAAGTATTATGTAGACTCAGTCTAAATTAAAGTAAATTTAAAAGTAAGCTCTAGTTTTAAGTTATTCTTTCTTAAAAACAATGTAAACAAATTCCAGTTTCTTCTCACTTTCCCTAATGTCTGGTGTTTAATGATTCAGTATGCCAATGCAGTCTAAGTTCAGAGAGGGCTTCTAGAGGTCACTAGTACAAAGTGTTTCTAACAGAGTCTACCTTTAGGTGGGTCAAGTTGGAAGGCCACCTCCAATCAAGACTACTACCCTAAGTCCTGAAAAAAAATATATATATATATATATATATATATATATATATATAGAGAGAGAGAGAGAGAGAGAGAGAGAGAGAGGCAGATATCCTAAGCAACATCCACTGCTGGCCCCACAGAGTTAGAATTAGCAGAGAAGATGGGCCAGTGGAAGGAAGGAAGTCTTGGAGCTTCTCCACCCAAACACCATTAAGGCCTGAGGTAACTACAACGATGAGTGTTGCCATCCAACCTTAACAACCCACGGTGGTGAGCCCAGTTAAACAGTGGTTTCTGTGTTGGGGAGTTGGCTTAGTGGTTAAGTACTAGCTGCTCTTGCAAAGGATGGGGGTTTAATTCCCAGCACCCACATGGTAGCTCACACAATCTGTAACCACAGTTCCAGAGGCTCCAACACTCTCTTCTGGCCTCCTCAGGGCACCAGGAATACATGAGAAACACAAACATGCAGGTAAAATATTCATACATATTTAAAAATAATATTAAAATTAAAAACAAAAATAACCCACCAAAACTGATTTCCACTTAACATTCCTGCTTGGATCTCCACAATGGTTGTCTTGAAGAATGAACATTTTTTATAAGTTCCAATTGCAAGTCCTTTTCACTCTGTAGCTGAGGATGACTCTGAAATTCTGACCACCCGAACCTCCACTTCTGGTTTATTTGTTGCTGGGGATTGAACCCAGGGCACAAGCTCAGTAGGCAAGTACTCTATCACCTGAGTTAGAGCCCAGCCCTGCAAGTGCTTTTCTAGATGTGATCTCTTGCTAGTACTCATCCATTCATTCTCTTAGAAGTAGACAGTAATTTGGTAAACTTTTTTCTCTGTCCTCATAAACAGAAGAAACGGAAGTATCTTGCTTCTACCTGGCAGTACATTAACCATGTTGTCGTTATATTAGTCTATATCAGGGGTTGGCAAACTATGACCCATAAGCCAAATTCAGAACATTTATCATTTTACATATTGTCTATGACTATACTATTTTATGCATTACACCAGGAGAGTTACATCAGAGCCTGTATAGCTTTTAGAAATCTAAAATATGTGGTATCTAGCCCTTTACAGAAAAAGTTTATTGGTCCTTTGCTTACAGAGATCTAGTATCTTAATACCCCATGGACATTATTTTGGTATACATTATTAATCTCATGGTGACAGAACGTGAAAAACAAATAGTAGTATATGCCTTAGGTTAGATGCCTTAAGAAACATGTGTGCTAGAGAATGGAAAATAACTACAATTATAGAAGAGCAATCACCTCAGTCAGTTGCTGGTGACCAAAAATTTAGAATATGTTGGCTGTAAGAATCAAGTTCATGCACCTGGCAATTGGTACCACTAAGAATAGATACACTGATTAATATGCTTTTTTAGATGTCAAAGACATTACCACATTTTTGCACATTTATTGAGTCACTGTTTACTGAATGACAATGGTTGAGGGCCCAGAGAAACAGAGGATCTAGAGTGCATTACATGTCACCATGGGTTCAATGCAATGGTGCAAAATAACTCTGGAAGCCAGGAATGATGCTCAGAAATCCAGACAAAATATTAATAAAGAAGACCCTGGTTATGAAGCAATGGACAGTCTTTTGGCAAGGAACTGTTTCCACTTTGAAAACTGGTTCTTAGCTTGTTAGTCATGGTAGAACTTAACCACCCAACAGTGAAATAATAGTTTTGTACTATAAAGCCTAAAGCAATCACAAAAACAAATTAAAGCCAGCAAAGAACAGAAAATGAAATTCAAAAATGAAGGCAGCTAGAGACAAAGGAAGTCAAAACTGATATGACAAAAGGAAAACATCCAGAGATGGCTCAGCAATTAGTAATCGCTGCCCCTCCAAAGGGTCCAGTTTAGTTCCCAGGATCCAGAGCAGCTCGCTAATTAACTGCCTGGAACTCCAGTTCCTTGGAATTTGACACCCTCTTCTGGACTCTGCGGGCACTACACACATGTGAACATTTCCTCAGAGACACATAAATAAAAAGAAAAGTAAATAAAAAAATAGTCAAAAAGATAGATTAAAACCCAATGGTTTCAATAATGACATTAATTGTAAGTGACCTAAATATCTAATTTTTAAAGAGCCAAGATTATAGAATTGGATTTTTTTTAAGGATGCAACCAAATGACACTTATAAAACACCTTTTTATTTTCCCACCCCATGGGGGAAAAGCCAGCTTATGTGATTAAACAGAAATAAGATAAGGTGCATAGGAACAGTTTTAAAGTCCAAACAGACACTGGGTTTGTTCTAAGGCGGCAGTAGCTGATATGGCATCTCCTCGCTACTCGCCCAGCCTTCTCTGTGGACCACAGTGACACATTCAGAAGCCTGTTACGTTCGGAACACTTGAACACCGCCTCTTCACCTGCTCAATGCCTGTCACGCTTGTGGCCAGCACCAGTGAAATGAAAGGTTTTAAAGGTAAAAGCCCCCAAACGGGAGAAGGGGCTTGTAACACAACACAACACAACACAACACTTTTGCCTTGAAGTTTGGGGGAAATTCCCCTAGGCACCCACTGATTGCCTTGACAAGCTCTGAAATGCCACAGCAGTTCCCAAAGTGGCAGAGGCAGCCGGAATCCCAGGCGGGCTTGCAGGGAGGGCTCCACTGCTAGAGGAGGGGAGGCATGCTGGTGCTAAGTTCCTTCAGTTAGCTTGCTGTGAGAAAATAGTAATAGAGACGGAACTTAGTCACTCCAACACCAGGCAACACGCCTCTGTGAATTCTACCCAGATCTGCACTCACTTAAAAAATTATAATAATAAAATAAAGAAGAAAAACTCAACTGAGTCATGTATTCTATACTTACTTAAAAATTAAAGCTTGTTTTTTTTTTTTTTTTTTTTTTTGGCTGACCAGGCTAATGGATGGCATTAAACAAGATACATTAAAACAAAACCTAACAACCCCCCCCACCCACAACTACATGTAACATGCTAGTTAACATTGCTAAACCACCCACCCTCAGCCGCACTGACTTTAAGGGAAAAAGACATTTACCACCCTAAAAGCAAGAAAGTCCCATACATGTGAACAGTTTACCTATAAAGAAGGACAAATACACAGATTGCTAGAATCACAAGGAACCACCACAGAGCGGTTATTTAAAGAAAATATGTTTCAGCCACCAGCAATTAACATTCAGCTAGTGTGCTCGGAGATAGTCTTAAGATACGACCTGAGCTTGTAAGTTAATACAATCATTAAAAGGAGGTCTAAGACCATGCAGAATCACAAAAACGTTTAGAACCATTACTGGTTAAATGATGATCAAACACAGTTCACCAGGCTGGCTTGTTGACCCGTAAGACCAATTTTAAAAGTAGACATTATTAAGGTATTTCATTATTAAGACATTATTAAAGTAAACTGTGACATTTATAAAGCCAACTCCCAGTTTTTCCAGTGGCCTTCCAGAAGATTACTGAAGTACAGAGGTAGAACAAAGACTAACAGGACAGTATTTCCTGACCATGTGCTTCCCAAATCTATCAATTATTTAACAAGAAGGGGGGAGGGGCACAACAAATGTCAAAGTGTTGCTTTTAGTAGGAAGAACAAATCAAAACAAAGAGCAATGTACATGTCACCAGTCACTGTAGAAAATGATAGCTGCACCATGGTGACAGATATCCTGCTGGGTGCAGACAGTTTCAAATACAAGCAAGCAGTCAGAGATTCTAATTCCCTTCAAGTACCTGATGCTCTTCACTAGACCTTTAGGGCTCCCACTAAAAGGGCATTAAAACACCACTTAAACATAAGGACACGAAGAGAAAAACAGACAACAGATAGAATTCTAATATGAATTCTAATAGAATACTAATATGAATTTTAATGTAGTATCTATATTATAAAGATTTCAAAGTGTAATATATTCCTAGGTTCAAAAGTTTCATAATGATAAAGGAACCAGTGCATCAAATCACAAACTTTAAAACACATTAATATAGGGGCTGGAGAGATGGCTCAGTAGTTAAGAGGACTTGTTACTCTTGCATAGGATGCAGGTTCAGTTCCCAGCACCCACATGGAGGCTCACAACCATCCGTAACTCCAGTTCTTAGGGATCCAATGCTCTCCTCTGTGGGTAACAAGTATGTACATGGTGTGCAGACATACATACAGGCAAAACCCTCATACACATAATATAAAAAAAACCAAATCTTTAAAAAATACATAACATGAAAACTGATCATCCTAAAATGAGAAAGATATACAATCAGAAGTAAAGAGATTGCAATAGCCGTTTCTCAAAGGATGGATGAAGCAGACAGCAAACAGAAAAGACACAACGGATTTCTTGATCTAAGTAACACTTACAGAATGCACCGCTAACAACAGAGTATACACTTTAAGCAGAAAAGTGTATACTCTGACTAACACAGGCTATTTTCTTGGGAATAAATCATGTCTCAATAAATTTTAAAATATTCAAGTCAAAGTTTGTCCTCTGAACACAATGGAATTAAATTAAAAATCAATGGAAATCTGAAAATGCCTAAATAAAACTACACAATGCATTTCTAAATAACTCAGAAATCAAAAGAAAAGTCAAAAGGAAAATTTTAAAGTATTTTATGTAGAATGAGAATAAAAATGCAGAATGTTAAAATCTACGGGATGTAACTAAAGTAATACTGAAAATGAGAAGGTAGCAGCAAGTGCTTGTATTAGAAAAGAAGATCTCAAATAAACCACTCCAAATCTCCGAAAACAGGAGCAGAGAAACCCAAGGGAAGCAGAAAATGGGACGCAATAAGCAGAATAGTCAATAAACTAGAAAACAAAACATCAACGAAAGCAAAATGTAATCCCAAAGTAAACTCAATAAAAGTGATCAGTTTCTATGTATTAAGAGAAAATAGCAAAAGAAAAAATTACCAATATCAGAAATGAGAAAGAGGACATAATTGTAATTCTATGGAAAATAACGGGATAAAGAAATATGGATTATACATCAAAAATCCATCACCTGAAAAAAATGAACAGATTTCTTTAAAAGAAGCTGCAAAAGCTCACTAAGAAAAAACAGACAAGCTCAGTAGCTCTGACCCTAGTAAAGAAACTGATTTAAATCTTCTCCAGACAAAAGTATTTAAGTTTTTATCGCTGGGTCCTACAGAACACTTTCGAAAAACATAAAAGAGGAGGAAACACCTTCCAGTGTATTTTCTCAGGTAGACTTTGCCCAGATAGTCAAACCAAGCACAAATAAAAAAGGAAAACTAGAAATTAATTCTCTCAGTAAAGCACATAAAATACTAACAAAATTTTGGCAAATTGGACCTGATAGCATAAAAGCATTATACACCATGACCATTTAGAATTTATCATGAAATAAAAGATTTGTTTGACAACTGAAAAGCAATTAATGTAATTTTCCAGAAAACAAATTGAAGACTCATATGAAGAATGCAGTCAAAACATCCGACAGTCAGTCATGGGTGGTCTGTCCTTCCCTCGGATTCTGTAGAGTCTATATTTTAAGTTGGGGGTTGTCTTTTAAGTGCAGTCTGCTAGCGCCTTTCGAATATATGTTAAGTACATCCACTTTGATTGTTCAAGTTGCAGTGGAATTTACGTGGGGGAGGGGGTGGTTCTGCCTTCTTGTTTGTCATTTTACATGCCTGGTTCCCGAGGAGGACAGAAAAGGGCATCAGAGGCACTGGATACCAGAGTTACAGATGGCTGTGAGCTGCCATGTCATGGCTGGGAATCAAAACCAGGTCTTCTGGAAGTGCAACCAGTGTTCTGAAATGCTGAGCCACCTCTCAGCCTCATCTTGATTGATTTTGTTCCAAAAAGAGGAGGAGGAGAAAAAAGCAAATTCAAATCTTTTCTCTGTTTATATACTGGATTGCTTCATTATTGTTGAATTACAAATTACTTATTTGGATCCCAATCTCTTATGCACACATGATTTGTAAATATTTTCTCTCATTCTGTGGGTTGTCTTTTCACTCTGAGTGTATTCATGGAAGAGTAAGTTTTTTGTTTTGTTTTAATTTATTTATTATTATACAGTGCACATATCCCTGCAGGCCAAAAGAGGGCACCAGATCTCATTACAGATGGTTGTGAGCCACCATGTGGTTGCTGGGAATTGAACTCAGGACCTTTGGAAGAGCAAGCAGTGCTCTTACCCTCTGAGCCATCTCTCCAGCTCCCGGAAGAGTAAGTTTTAAGTTGATGAATTCCATCTTGTATATTTTGTCTTTTTCCACTGTGATCTTTTTTATATATAATTTATTTTTATTTTATGTTCATTGGTGTTTTGCCAGCATATATGTTTGTGTAAGGTGTTAGAAGCCCTGGAACTGCCAGGCGGTGGTGGCGCACGCCTTTAATCCCAGCACTCGGGAGGCAGAGGCAGGCGGATCTCTGTGAGTTCGAGGCCAGCCTGGTCTACCAAGTGAGTTCCAGGAAAGGCGCAAAGCTACACAGAGAAACCCTGTCTCGAGAAAACAAAAAAAAAAAAAAAAAAAAAGAAGCCCTGGAACTGGAGTTATAGACAGTTATGAGCTGCCACATGGGTGCTGGGAATTGAATCCAGGTCCTCTGGAAGAGCAGCCAGTGCTCTTAACCTCTGAGCCATCTTTCAGCCCTCACTGTGATTTTTAAAATCAAATCTGAAAAACTTAATACAAGATCACGAGAGTCACACCTATGTTTTCTACTAAGAATTTTGAGGAAAGCTGGGAAATTTAGGGCTTTGCATTGAGTTTATTTTTGTGCTTGTGGCTATGCAGTGGTCTAATTTCTTTCTTTTACATGTGGATACTAGGCTGTTCCAAAACAGTGTATTTTCTCAGGAAAAGACTAGGATCTTCCACCACTGTCTTAGAATCACTGCCAAGAATGAATTGGTCATACTGAAAGGGTTTACTTCTGTGCTCTCAATTCTACTACACTGGTCTATATGCGAGCCTTAAAGCAGAACCACTCCATATTGATTACTATAACTTGGCAGTACGTTTAGAAGTTTGAGTCTTTCAGCTTATCCAAGATTATTTTGCATATATATACACATATATTCCTTATATTTCTATATGAATTTTAGAATCAACTTGTCAATTTCTATTAAAAAAAATCCAGCTGAGAGTATGCTGAGTCTCCATCTACTTGGGATCACAGCCATCTTAATAAGATTGTCTGCTAATCCATAAATGTGGATCTGTTTTCCATTAATTTTTGTCTTAATTTCAAAAATATTGTGCTGGTTTTCAATGTATGGGATTTCCATTTCATCTTCAGATTGCTTAGTGCTAGTGTACAGTGTAGAGGTCTTAGACATTGACACTGTATCACGCAGCCTCTCTGAAGCCATGGACTTGTTCTAATAGTTTTCTAGAGGTATCCTTAGGACTTTCTACAGGAAAAAGTCACACACAAATGGAATTAATTATCTATTCCTTCCTTTGCAGTTCGAATACCATTTTATTTCTTATCTTTATTTACTTGTGTAGTGAGTGACTGAATTATTTAAGTGAACTATTTTCCCTTTCTCCCATATTTGTATAATCAAACCATACACGAAATGTCATATTCTGTCCACATTTAAAGAATACTAACAAACTAAAGCAAATACAGGGATAGGGAAGGTGTCAAAACGGCAGAAAAGTCTTAAGGAATTGAAGATGCTTTCCATGAAAAACTTAGGCTAGAAGCATAGAAAGGACGGAACTGCCTTCTGCTTCAGCTGAGGGAGGTGACAGAACCCCAGACACACCAGTAGGCATTAATATGGAAGTAGACATTTGCTTAATCACAAGCAATGTTTAACAAGTAGTCCAACAATGGCATACCATCCTTTTAGGAAATAGTGAGGTTTCCATTTTAAGGAAAAGTTTCATCCTGCCCCAACTGCTAAGCCTTGTACACTTTCTGTGGGAGGGGAGATCTGAGTAGATAACTACTACAATTTTTATAGTTTCTGTTACAGTCAAGACTCTTATACTAAATATAGCCATTTGATATAATATAAAGTACTTTTCAGGTCTATGAACATTTCTAGAAAAATGTTTACAAAGAAATCAAATGTTTTCTTAGCAAATAACCCTGAGATTGTCATTTGGAAGTAATTAACAGAAGTGTCCTATCTTCAGTAGCCTACTTTATAACAACTGGGGAAATGGGTTGCTTTGAACTTCCTTATTCTCTCGTGTAGTTGATTTAAACACTAGAATAAAGCAATTCATTTTCAAGAGTTCCTCTGTTATATTTTTTGAAAGTTAACAAAAATAATTAAGATCCAGAACTCACCAGAAGAAATCTTACCAGCACCTTTATAGTCAACAGAAAATGCAGATGTGACTCCATTGGCTGATCCCAGTTCACACATTGGGATTTGATAAGGGGGCCTCAGCTTGATTTCCATCTGCATGTCAGACAGATTTATTTTTGTTGAAAGAGACCTGGGATTATTATATCGCTGCTTGGTCCTCTGAATGAAGTTATCTATGTAAAATAAAAAATAAATTTCCTTGCAGTCATTTGTTAATTAAATCATTTGAGAGTGTGATGTTCATGGTTATAAATTTTATAAAGTTTGTTATTCAAAACTATTCAATTTGTCAAGGGATTTCCAATATTATGTTTAACAGGTGGCTATATCATGGAGTCATCAGTTTTATACTCTAAATATTAAACCCTAAAATGAAGTTACTATAGCTAGAGGCTACCTAAATATAGACTTCAGGAATTGCACCAACAAAAAGAAAACAGCTTTGCTTGTCAACCAATGCCTTAATTTTTATATCCTTATCTCACAAAATATTCAATCTGTTATTAGCTGTAATTACATACAAATTACACTATAAGCAATATGTTTTTATCAATCTGTTTTGTTTATTTTTACACCATTAGATAGTATGTTCTGAAGAATAAGTGGAATCAATAAAAAATTTCCTAAATATCTTCCAAGCAGAATTTTATTTTTACTATTTCCCCTCTTTCTATGTAAAGAAATCCATAACTTTGAACAGATTTTTCTGGTTGAGCAAACTACTGCCCACAGGCCAAATCTAAACTGCTGTTTTTGTAAATAAAGTTTTATTAGACAATAACTATGCTCATTCATTTATGTTTTGCCTGTGGCTGCTTTCAAGCTGCAATATCAGAGTTGAGTAGTTGTGGCAGAGACTAGAAGGCCCTTAAAACCTGAAATACGTACTCTGTGATCTTTTCCAGCAAGAATTTGCCAACCCCTGTTCTACGTTAAGCAGACTATAAAAGATTAGCACATAAACACTAAACGGAGACTGTGGCTTATAAACTTCTCATTGAGAATCTGTCCTCTGGGATTTGTTCTTTGGACTAATAATCACAATCTCCTTCACAGCTCAAACACATTTTTTCCTAATAGACATCCAAATTAAGAACTATAGATTATTTGCCACTTACTTTGTCAAAATCAAGGTTGCAGAAGTTTCTCTCCTACTCCCCAATATTAGATGATAAATTGTTTGACTGGAGACAGGATAATAAAAAGTACAGAAAAGAACAAAACAAAACAAACCAGGCCCTTACCAAATTCAATGAAACAGTATGGTCTGACAGCAGTATTTGTCTTCATCATGTTATAAGTGGTAATAAACTCCTTCTGAAGCTCATCCAGGAAAGAGAAGGCCAGAACATTTGGGTAATTTTCAGTGCACAACATCATGTAGCTCACTCCCAGAGAGCTAATAAAACTACAGTGTAAAAAACATTGGGTTTAAAATTTCAAATTAAATCAAGGTAATTTGTTGCTTCACAAGACTGGTTCTATACACCATAAACTGCTGCTACAGTAGCAATGAAGATATTAACATTTATTATATATTCCAGCAACAACTTTAAAAGAACCAACATATATAATACTATCTAAAGTTGTGACTATGTAAGAAAGGGAGATACACTATACTTCTAGAATTTCAGCTAGTCATCACGGAGCAGAAAGCAAAGAACATACAAATATGTAAGCATCCAAGTAGCTTAAAGGCCAATCTTTCACAAAATCAGGTGGAAATTATACACTCAAGTCAAAAACTGTTCAGAAAAATCTGGTCAAAGTTATGGACACTAACTCTGGAAAGACACACAGAACTTAACATACAACCTCAGGGTGGTCACCAATCTCTTGAAGTCACCAATGACTCAAGAATCAAATCTTTTCCATTACAACATTGAGAGGGAAAGAAATGATATGTATCACTGGAGGGAAAGGAGGAATTTTTCCATTCATAACAAAGACAAATACATAAAAGAGAGAGAAAGGAGCATGGCTTATAGCAAAATGCTAAGAACTGCCTAGTTGGAGGGGTAGTACTGGAATCAGAAAAATGAAAAACACTATTTTAGAGCCACCATAATAAAAAACTGGATCAGGCAAAATGATCATGAATATTAAATCGAGGAGGAAATTTTAAGGTGCACCAATATGTTTGCATGGCGTGGTTTTCAACCTTCCCAATGCTGTGATACTTTAATACAGTTCCTCACCTTGTGGTGACCCCCAACCATAAAAGAACTTTCATTGCTACCTCATAACTGTAATTTTGCTACTGTTATGAATCGTAATATAAATATCTGTGTTTTCCCATAGTCTTAGGCAACCCCTATGAAAAGATCACTTGACAACCCCCATAACTGGGGTCTTGACCCACAGGTTGAGAACCAATGCTTTAAGATGTTTTTCAATAGACTGTTTATTAGTTACAAGAGGAAAGTCTATAGTAGAAACCAGAGAACATGCTGACCAAGTATTCTAATATCAGCAACGAGGGGCAGGAGGACATCATGCATCTCCACGTGTGACATCCTAAGAAAAGACATCACTTGACAGTATTCCCACTAGGATGTATAACCTGAATCTAACAGTAATCTAATAGTAAAGAAACATCAAAATAGCTAACACTACATTTTTTAGATAAGGAGGTACATTCTTTAAAAACCAAACAAAAAACCCTCAATGCTGTGAAAATGAAATAAAGATTATAGAAATGCTCCCAATCAAAGAAGTCTAAAGAGTCATGCCAACTAAATGTGATAATACCTAACCCTAGTCTGAATCCCGGACAGAGAGGGCTGAGCTGCCATAATGAATATTAAATGACAAAATAAGAAAGCAGGCAATATGTTATAGTAGCAATATTAAACTTACTCTAGCTGATTATGGTATGCAGTCAAGTAAAAACCTATTTCCAATATTAGAAAATATACTTTGGAATGGTTAAGAAGGCCTGAGCTGGGTATGTAGCTCAGTGGTACAGCATTTGCCTAGCATGAACAAGCCTTGGATTTGTTCTTCAGCATGCAGGCAGGGTGAGGAGGAGGAGGAGGAGGAAGAGAAGGAAATATCTGTTTCTCCCAAATGGTTCAAAAAAAAAAATAAACAAAACACATAGGTAGGAAAAAAACAAAGCCAAGTATAGAAACACATATTATTAGGACTTCTCTTATTCATACAATTTTTGTAAGCTTGAAATTGTTTCTAAAGAATATGCTAAATGTGCTTTAAAACTTCTACTTTAAGCATGGAAACATTTAATTTAAATATGTTACACTGAAATAAAACTTTCTAAAATATAGCATATGCCGTTCTTCCATAATAAATAAGTGGTGAATGGACCACAAATTAACCATTTAATGAGTCACCTAAGTATCCTTTTATTGTACTGACCACATAGCTGGTCTGGACCAGGAGCAGTAAATCAACACAACATCCAGGTTATGGCTCCTACTTGTGTGCTACATCTTACTAATCACAGCAATCTGTATTGCCCGCTTGATCCATACTAGTGCACTTTTTTCTCTAATACTGTAGATAAAGAATTTAAGATTTATTTGTGCATGTGTGGGTGCGTGCGTGCGTGCGTGCGTGTGTGCGTGTGTGCGTGTGTGTGTGTGTGTGTGTGTGTGTGTGTGTGTTTAGTGCACAACCCTGTGCATGCTCAGAGGTCAGAAGGCGTCAATGTCCTCCTTTATCACTTTCCATCTAGTCCTTTGAGACAGGGTCTCTACCTGAACCTGGGATTGCATTTCTCAGCTAGACTGGAAGTCAGCAAGCCCCAGCAATCCTCCTGTCTGCACCTTCTTGGAGCTGGGATTATAAGCATGTGCAGGACACCTGGCTTATTATGTGAGTGCTAGGATCCAAATGCTAGTCTTCATGGTTGTGTAGCAGCAAGCACTCTTAACTGGTAAGCCATCTCTCCAGCATCCAGAACTTCTTTAACTTTGGAGTAAATATGCTAACATGGTTCAATTTAAAAGGGCAGAGGGTGGTAAGACTGTGAACTGATATTCTTGTATTGCCTTCTCTGCCCACAGGTACTCAATTCTCCTCCCCTTAGGTAAGTCATGTTACTAATTCCCTCTGTATCTTTTAGAGCATGAGACACACTTGTAATAAAATTGTACTCAACTTATTCCAGGAACCTGAAACTGCTTTCTAAAATTCCACTTGATAGTCATTTTTGCAAAATTTCTAAAGCTGTAACCCATTAGGACATAAAATCAATAAGTTATAACATTTTGCAAAAAAAAAAAACTATAAAAGAAAATTTTGGAATATATATTGTCTCATGAAACATTTATTTCAGTTTTCTACACTTATATACGTATGCTCACAAAGGCAACTATATCTCTTCTCAAGAATCATTAATTTAAAAAAAGTATAGCTACAGCATATGGAATTGTTTCTATAAATTGGTATTTTAGTCAAAGGTCAATTTTTTTTTTTGTTTTTGTTCTTTTGGGGCAGGGGGTAGGTACTGAAACAGGATCGCTATTAGCCCAAACTAGTCTTGAACAACTCTTGAACTTATTAGCTCAGGGTGGCTTCAGACTTCTGATCTTCCTGTCTCAGACTCCCAAGGGCTAGGATTACAGTTGTGTGCTACCAAGCTAATCTAAAATATAGTTTCTCAAGTGATTTTCTTGTCTCAAAATACATTCTGTCATTATGACAATTCTTTGCCATGTCATTAGCATTTGAATGTACTCCACAATAGTTTGAAAAACTTGAAAACAATTAGCAATTGGCTTCCATCCATTCACAACTCCCAACTAGTAATACACAAGTTATTTCATTATTGTCCAATAATGTGACTGAAGGTTTTGGACCACGTTTTCTGTGTTACGTCAGGGTTTTGCTGTACCTCTACACTAACAGTTCAGTAAGCCACAGACGCCTACCTCATAGTTTATGGCAAATCTTTTTTGTGCTAAATTTAACTGAAAGATTGAGTGAGAAATACAGAAAACCCTATTTTTTTTTAAGTATTATATGCTGGCATTTTCAGGAAGTCATCTACTTGTATAATACTCTCTGAAAAGGCTATAAACCACTCTACAATTGACTTCCATAGTAAATTTAGCCTTATAATCCTTTCTCTGAAATGAAAAACAGCTTCTTAACAGTACATGCCAACTCTGTTAATTTATATTTGTAATAAGAATAATAGCCTGGCGGTGGTGGCGCACGCCTTTAATCCCAGCACTCGGGAGGCAGAGCCAGGCGGATCTCTGTGAGTTCGAGGCCAGTCTGGGCTACCGAGTGAGTTCCAGGAAAGGCGCAAAGCTACAGAGAAACCAAGTCTCAAAAAAAAAAAAAAAAAAAAAAAGAATAATAATTGCTTTTTCCATTATTGTTGGGCCAGACAGATTCTTACCATCTCACTGAAGACTACTTTTGAAACAGTCTAACACCACTACAATCATGCTGCCTGAGCACATCCATCTGACTTAGTTCATGTTTTATATATAGACACTATGCCTTACGGAAGGTAAGAGTAGCAACAGTAACAACATGCTGACTACTCTGAATATTTTGCATAAATTTTTAATTCATCCTCACAATAAAAGGCTACTAACTAGGTCTATTCTGCAAATACAGAGCCTCAGAGAGGTCAAGTAATTTACCCAAGGCCACACTATTAGTAAGCAGAGCTGGTGCGCCTGGGGACATAGCTGAATTGGTAGAGTACTTGTCTAGCCTACGTAAAGCCCTGCGTTTGATCCCTAGCACAACAAACCAAGAGCTAGGATAAATGGTTAATTCCAGAGCCTATAATCTTTTTACAACACACCAACTGCCATATTGTACAGATATTAGTTTTTTCATGTTTTTTTCAGCCACAGATCAATCTGGGTTTTTTCCCCCAACTACATGAAGAGCATGTAGAGACTTAAGGACTTCAGGACCTGTATAATATGTATATCCTGAGACCAGGAGGCCCTTCCAGTTTTTCCACTTCATCTTCTGCTACTCTCTTCTTCCCTCTCTGCATCCCACAGAGGCCTGTTTCAGAGCTTCAAGTGTGCCAATTTACTCCCAGCCCTGTCACTTCCATCCTGAGAAGCTTCCAGAACACTGTCTTCTCCACTCTCCTCGTGCTCCAATTCTGCCCTGGCTAAAGCCCACTCACCTACTTGTTCTTAAAGGGCTTTGAAGAGTGCATGAGCCAAAGCTGTGATTCTCAACCTGTGGGTCGTGACCCCTTGGGAGTCACATATCAAATATCCTATATACCAGATACTTACATAACGATACATAACAGTAGCAAAATTACAGTTGTGAAGTAGCAACAAAAATAATTCATGGTTGGCGGTCATCACAGCATAAGGAACTGTATTAAAGGGTCATAGAACTAGGAAAGTTGAAAACCACTGATCTAAAGTGATCTCACCCTTGTGGTTTTAACATAGCAGCTGTTATTAATCATGAACTAGCCCAAGCTGCAAGTGTACATTTATATATTTGCATTCTGCAATGTCATTTTCACTATGAGAGCATGATGGCTGGCTTCTGTATTGCCCACCATTGTATTCTTAGCTCCTCGAATAATGGGTCTAGTACATAATAGGTGCTCAAAAAATGAACAAATAAAGGACTGCCAAATAGGCACCATCCACTTGCTTATAGCCCAGTAGTATCTACACAAAGTAAAATCTCAATGAATCACTGACTGAAACACAGAAAAGAATACTATTTCACCTACTCTTCCAGTCACTGTTCTGTTTCAGGTCAATTAATCTTTAACATATCCTGAAGCTGGAGATGTCTCAGAGGTCACTGAAGGTGATGCTGAAGGTGTGGTACTCTGCAGAGTATCCACAGATGGCTACCCAAATCTGTAGTGATGTCGCTACTCTCTTTATCATTGCTATTACATATGCATGTTTGCACTGCCAGTGGACATAGTCTCTTTTCTCTAATTTAAGCATAATGGTTTTTGTTTGTTTTTAGACAGGTTGTCCTATATTCCAGGCTATCCTTACACTCTTATGTAGCTGAGAATAACTCTGAACTTGGATCTTTCTGCCTCTACCTCCTTGAGTACCTGGTTTACATGGTGTTGAGGATCAAATCTAGAGCTTCAGCTACACCCACAGTACACTGAATTTTGTTGCCTGTCCTGGATCTCACTCTGTAGACCAGGCTGGCCTCAATCTCACAGAGATCCACCTGGCTCTGCCTCCCGAGTGCTGGGATTAAAGGCATGCACCGCCGCTACCTGGCAAGTATAATTTTTTAAAGACTTATTTGTGTATGTATGTGTCTGTATGGTCTATGTACACATGTTCAGGTGTGCATGTCTATGCACAAAGAGGCCAAAAAAGGGAGTCATTTCCCTAAGAATTAGAGTTACAGGTATTTTGGGGATGCCTGGCTTATATGTAGGTGCTAGGATCCAAACTCCGGTCCTCATGACTGTGTAGTAGTGCCATCTCTCCAGCCCCCAATGAGTATAATTTTTTAATTACCAATTTCCTTCCTACTTTACTTAATGCCCACCCCACCACTACCGCCTCAGCCCTGGCTGTCCTGGAACTCACATAGATCCTACTGCTACTGACTCTTCCCATCCCCACCCTCCAGTGCTAGGATTAAAAGCACATGCCACTATGCCCAGCTCTCTTTGTTTTTCGAGACAAAATCTTGAAATCCTTTTGTAACCCAGGTTGATCATGTACACAAGGCCTTCTGGACTTAAGCCTCCTGATTCTGGGATGACAAGTATATGCCACCATGCCATCAATTTTTTTTTTTAGATTTATTTATTATGCATACAGTGTTCTACCTGTATGTATGCCTGCACACCAGAAGAGGGCACCAAGTCTCATTATAAATGGTGTGAGCCACCATGTGGTTGCTGGGAATTGAACTCAGGACCTTTGGAAGAGCAAGCAGCCAGTGCTCTTAACCTCTCAGCCATCTCTCCAGCACCCTGCCAATTTTTTTAAGATTTTATTTAATATGTGTGAGTGTTTTGCCTGCATGTATGTATGTCCATCGTGTGTGTGTCTGCTTACCACAGGGATCTGAAGAAGGCATCAGATCCCCTGGAACAGGAGTTATGGGGGGTGGTGAGCCACCATGTGGTGTCTCTTAACTGCTAAGCCATCTCTCCAGCTCCCTCCAATTTTCTTTTTTAAAAGTTGTGATTCCTTTCTGTTTCTGGGCTTTAGTTCCAATGAAGTTGGCATTTCTAGCCATTGCCTTTCTTCTGGCCAAGAAACTTATCCAAATTTCAAAACATCTTTGGTCTCCTTCATATAGGAACTTAGTCCTTTGAGGATCAAGTGTATCGTGAGTGAGACAAAGATGTCCAACTCCTAGACAAGGATTCTATCCTTTCTCATCACCTTATTCAAAAGCTAATTCTTATGTATGTCACCATAAGTGACTCCTAAAAGTTCAACAAAATGAATGAGTGGGTTTGGACATAGAACTTTCCCTGATATCTAATTTAACATACCATGTGTCAAAGAAACTTTACATATAACCAATTAAATACTGGCTCATTAAAATAATTCTGGCCTGTTGCACTAAATGATACACAGTAAAAGCAATGATGTTCCTCTCAACAGATCACAGAATACCTGTAGTCTAACTTGTTACTATAAAATGTTGAATGTCAAAAACAAGGTTCTTGACTGTCCAGAGTTTGCAATACAATTAACAAAGATTTACTTGAAAAATAATGATTTCACACACACACACACACACACACACACACACACACACACACACCATAGCAGGCTAAATGACAAAATATATAGCAAACTATTTTTCAATGACATAATGATTAATTTTTATATTATATATGTAAAATTTTCATTATTTCATTATTTCCATTCTTTAATTATGCCATCACACACAGAGATTCTGCTTATCTTTTATAATCACATCTCCCAGTTATTTATAGCTTTCCTGGGTGCAAAAAAGCTCTCCCGTTAGCATGTACTCTCTGTTAAAGTTGCTAAGTATTAGAAAAAAATAGAACCTTTCACAAAAATTTTACTAAAATAAAGTGTATCAACTTTTAAATATTTAATTAAAAGATTTAACACTATGAAAGCAAGCATATCTTATGTTCACTGCTGTTATGTTTAGTAGGACCTGTTGTCCTAGAAATACAAAATAAATTAAAAACAAAAGACTGCTATCAGTGGGATGAAGTGGAAAGAGAACTCATTGAGAGTCTGCCACAGACAGCACTGTACCAAGAACTTCCTATTTCTTATCCTTCTCTTACAAAGGCCGGCCTTCAATTATTCACTAATGAGGAGCCAAATCATGAATTAAAACAGCATGAATAAAAGACCTATTTTAGCCTTCAATTGTAACCTCATTAAATATAAAATGTTTATTCATATGCAGTATACGAGACAATGTCAACTTAGAATGAGAAAGGAGTCTTTGAGAGTTTTAAGGAGCCAAATTGATCCCATTGTCAGAGCTCTGAATATTATTTTCCCACAGAAACTATACTAGAAGAGGAATTTGCTTCCCAGGCCAGATCAACATATGTGGTCCTGAAAGCTACATGTTTGCCATAATAAACAGCAGAAAAGTAATGTGATGCTAGCAATAGGCAAACAGAGAAGTAGGTTGGACTAGCTATCTCCTCTCAGGTGGCTTGGTAGCTTTACAGTTGCATTCCCTGTAAATTCCTCCCTCCTACACTCCTCATCTTGAAATCTGATGGGACAATGAGGAAGGCTTCATACATACTCCATTTCTCAACAATAAAGAAAAATGTAGTACTTCACTTCCTTTTAACCTGGTTAATTTCTCTCTCCATAAAAAGCTAAAAGATTAGGAAAATTGGGAATGCATGTGGTCACAAAAGGAAATAAGGGAAAGGCGTAAATCCTCTTATCAGAGAACACGTGGATCATGAAGTCAAAAGGCAAGGCTGTGGTTCTGATCTACTGTCATTGGCTTTATACTTGAGGGGAATACTTCTTTCCATTGAAGTCTCACTTGTCACACTGGAAAAGTGACAGGACTGTTAATGGCTATCTACCAGCAACCCTCCTTCCCTTCCCTAAAGGGAAGACTTCTAGCCTGTCGTATGTTATATGTGGTCTTGGTTAAGCTATGTGTAAGGAAATAAATGTGAGCAGGCCAACTGAGTGCTCCTCCTCCCTAACCACAATGACTGGTCCAGAAAAAGTCCTGCTCCTGACATAGAGGGAGGCAGGTGCTCAGCTCCACTGAACAGGCCTTCAACTGCTGCAAAGTGGTTCCTAGTCTCCCAGTGGAGAACAGAAAATCTGCAGAAGCCAAGAGACTGCACAGAAGAGTGAATCATGAGGTAGCGCCTGATAAGCCAGCTCTCACAACACATGTTGCTTTCCTTTAAACTGATGTGAGTTGTGAGACTGCCCCCACAGTGGAGAAGCACTCCACTTACCAGGCATGCACAGAGCCGCTGCAAAGTTTAGTGATAACATTAAGTAAAGTGCCTGCTAATTGCAGGTGGTAAATAACTAGGCTATTGTTCAAGCTCCAACTCCTGTAATCAGAAAATATCACCAAAGAGTGAAAGGGAAGCCCTGATACTGACTGAAACTAACAGACAGGAGGCCTAAAATAGCATTTTTAGTTGAAAGTAGTTTAGGGAGAAATACAAAAAACCAGCATCCCCAGACAAGGAGAGAACCTAGAAGGCCCGCAGCCTCTCTGACTTCAAATGGATGCCAGTGAAAGAACTAAGGAATTACATTGCTCCATTCAAATTCACAATGGGAATGACTGGCCCCCACAGGATCATTGCCTTTTCCTAAGATCAATGTCTCAGAATTAACAGAGATCTCACAGACACAACCTGATTTTTAACTCCAGAGCCAACCACAGAGTTTTAAGGCCTCACAGGACACAATTTAATTTTCATGATTGCGTTAGCCATTTTTAAAGTAATAAAGTAAGTTCATTCATTAGATATTTATTACCGCATGAGGGAAGTATATTGTTTAATTTATGAAACAACAGTTCCTTAAAAATTACTATAATTCCACTGTGGGATGCAAACCACACAACTGGATACTCTCACACTCCTCCCTGGACTGCTCAATCAACAAGACCAACCAATAAGGTTTCTTCAAAGCTAAACAACCCTTCTGGAGAAAACAGACTTATTTCCAGGGCTGGGAACACTGTAAATTCCTGAATTATTTGCCATAGTCAGTGTCACTGTCAACTTGACACACCTGGGCAGGGGGAACCTCAACTGAGGAACTGCCTTCATCAGACGGGCCATCCCTAAGCAGGTGACCCTGGCCATGTGAAAACGGACAGCTGACCGCGATCCTGGGAGAAGCCAGTAAGCGGTGCTCCTTCTGGTTCTTGACTCTGCCCTTGCTGGAGTTCCTGCCCCGGCTTCCCCAGTAATGGGCTGTGCTCACAAAGTTGAGGCAAACACACCCTCTCCCCACCAGGCTGTCTCTGATCCCGGTGTCTATCACAGCAACAGAAAGCAGACCAGGGCACCTCTCACTTAGCTGCTGCTATGACAGGTGCAAGGCACTGCACTAATGCAAGCCGTACTCCGAGCAATGTGCTTTACCAGCAAAGTGGCCTTCAGGCCACTGCAGTCACGGGAAATAAACCCATCGTTTCCCTATACAGAGAGGGAGAAACCGAAAAGAGCTCTCGTAATCTGAAACATTACTATTCTTGTATTTCCCCCTCCAAACTCTAAAAGTCTTTCTCTGCCAGCTCAACGAGACGTCAATGTGAGGGACTAAGTGGCTTAGCCTAAAATCCTTTGTGTAGAATAAGATAGGGTTAAAATAAATGATATAATCTGAAATTCATAATTAAATAGAATTAGGACATAGTAAAAATTTAGTGCATTTATATTGCTTTTAAGAAAATACAGCAAAACAAAAACCAAAAAAATTGTTTTTTAATGCCAGGTAGTTACCAATATTAACGTATACTTCAAGTCAATCTCTAATAACTTTGACATGCCCATACCACCACCTAACAACAAATGGAACTGAGAATGACAGAGAGCATTTAAAAGATCTGCTGCCACCGGGCGGTGGTGGCACACGCCTTTAATCCCAGCACTCGGGAGGCAGAGGCAGGCGGATCTCTGTGAGTTCGAGGCTAACCTGGTCTACAAAGTGAGTTCCAGGAAAGGCGCAAAACTACACAGAGAAACCCTGTCTCGAGAAAAAAAAAAAGACCTGCTGCCTAAATGCTTCAATGTTTCAAGGCCTTGTCTTCACCTAAAGTAGTAGTAGGCTAAACCACTATTTTAGATACAATTTAACCACTATCATCAATATGTTATTTTCTAGGTAAATTCTCAAAACTCCAATTAAATGTAACATCTCATTATTTTACAGTTACTAATTAATCCAAGTAATTGTAGACATTCTCTAAAGTTCTATTCTGGCCCTCTCTAAATTCAGTAGGCATTTCTGCCCTCAAAATTTGAACTGTATCTCTGTGAATAGTTCTAAAATCCCTATCATCCCTTCCACTAGATTGTCTCAACTGGAAAGATCTCATGAAAGCCAGGTATGGTGGCGCACACCTTTAATCCCAGTACTGGGGAGGCAGAGCCAGGCAGATCTCTGAGTTCCAGGCCAGGCTGGTCTACAGAATGAGTTCATGGCTAGCCAGGATGACACTGTGAGATCCTGTCTCAAAGAAAAAAAAAATCACATGGGCCTTTATCATCTCTCCTCCTCACATCCTAAACAATCCTTCTCCAAGGACTGCTCAGTTCTGAGGACACTACTGTTCCGTTCCATTCCGCAGCTTCATCTCTAGTACTCCACCACAGCACTCAGCAGGCTTGGCCGTTTTTTCTGTTTGACATTTTCCTTCTCATCTGTACGTTTCTTTTCCTACTTCACACTGTAATATCAAGTTGACCTCTCTGCCCTATCTCTCTCAAACTTCTATCTTACTCCATGTTCTAAGATCTTCGGTTTTGCTTTGTTTCTGAGTGTTTTGTTTGCTTGTTTGTTTTGTTTTGGTTTTTTTTTGAGCCAGAGTCTCACTATGTAGTTCTGGCTGGCCTGGAACTTACAGATCTGCTTGCCTCTGCTTCCTGAGTGCAGGGAGTGAAGACATGCCACTTTCCACTCCCTCTGTTTGCCTGTTTTTCAATCAAGACTTTCTTCATTCAAACCCGCAGCAGTAACCTGCAACCTGCTGTATCAAAATAACTTCCCTCAATTTGAACTTCCGGGACAATCCAGGATCTGGTCCCACACTAGGTATCAAACTTGTCTCACAGCTACCTGCAAACCTTCATCCACTAGCACCAAGTCAAACAACTTAGCACACCTGCCATGTAGCATCACACACACACTGCTTCTTCTGCCTCCCTTCCCTACACTTGGATGTGATGCCTTGTCCTGCCTTAGGTGGATTTTAACTCTTCAAAACATAGTGTCTTAATAATAAAGCTCTTTGCTTACATACCCTACACGGACCTTGTGATTATCTGGCTTCATTCTATGTTCATAATTAGCATCATGGACCCCCAAGTTAGCTGTTCTCTAATTGTTTCATATGGATGCTGTCCAAAGTGGTCTCATTTGTTTCCACAGCAATTACAAATCATAAACTGACTTCCAAATCTAAATCCCCCACTTGTGCTCTTTGCTAAGCTTCAGGCTCATACATCCAGCTGACCGTGCCCCTCGGATGGCTAATGGGCATCTCAGACCTAACATGTCCAAACAGAACTCTTAACAATGGAATGCAATTAACCTCTCCAGTCTTCTCATTTTAGCCCCATTATGCATGCAGTTTCTAAGGCCAAAAATCTACATATGATTCTTACCTTTTCTTTTTCCTTCATATTCTTAGAGCCTATCAGGACCACGTATGGGTGTTAGGCCCAAAATGTAGCCCAAATCCAACTAGTCCTCTTCATAAGGACCGGTTCAAGTTGCAGTTCTCATCTCTAACAGTCTCTTCTACCCATCACCCTGTTCCCACTCAGTCTCCCTTACAGTCTGCTCTCGAGAGTGGCTAGTACAACCTACTCAGAGCCCAAACCAGATCATACAATCCTCCAGCATAAAATTCCCCAACAGCTTCCTATGGCATTAGAATTAATAAAGTAACAGCCCCCATGGCCTAGAGGACTCTAGCCTGTCCCATTCCTGTCTTTCTAACTCCCCACACCACTTCAGCACCACTGGCTTTACCTCTGTCTTCTAAGAGGTATCAAGGGCTCCTCCACTAGCTGCTGCTCCAGCCTCACTCCTCATGCAGAGGATCCTTCATATAACTGCCTTCTTTCACAAATACCAATCTTCCTGAAGGACTCAGTCACCACAGAGTCAAGTCACACTCTATCCTGTCACTCAGTCTTAAAGGATAGACAGATGGATAATTTGCCCTCCCAGTAGGATACAACTTTACTTTCTAGCATTTTCCATTACAATTTGCCTGCTATAGTCTTGAGCATGTAAAAACTCTAATACTTATTGAGCAAATTACAGGAAGTATTATCTGTAAAAATACTATAAAGTCTTCTAAAGCCAGAAAAAAATCCAGAGAATCTGCAGAAAAGGCTGATAGCATGACCACTACTTAGCAAAATTCAGAACATGACTGTTGACTTGCAAGCTCTCCTGAGTTAATAAAACATGCATTTCTATTGCAACCATTTAAATTTCACTGAAATGACAACCTCTAGGCAAATGACTCTAATGAAACAGAGGTCTTACTTAATGTTATAATGTCCAGTTTTCAGTGTACATCTATCAGGAAGTTGAGCAAGTTTCCTCGAGAGCATTTTAAAGTACTTTCTGCACTCCTGCATCCCTGTGCTCTGCTCATAGTCAGTCGATGCAGACAGCGGCAGCCCATCTCTGACACGAATGACAGAGGCAGATAAAATCATAGACATTTCAGCCCACAGAAGACCTAAAACAAAATGAAAAATTTGGATTAAATAAAAATCAAGGCTCAGGCTGGCAAGCATTTACAAAACTTTCCAAATTAGCAGTAATCAGAGCATTAATTAATGACACAATATATTTCAACAACCTTTCACTTAACAAGCTTTTTAAAAACATATTTTTATTTATATATATATGAGTGTTTGCCTACATGTGTGTACGTGTACCATGTGCATTCCTGGTGTCCTTAGTACACAGATAGCATTGGTATGTTAGAACTGAAGTTCAGATAGTTGTGAGCAGTTACATGGGTACTGGAGTCTTCAGCAAGAGCAACAAGTGCCCTTAACCATTGAGTCATCTCTCTCCAGCCCCCAAACAAGCTTTTGAAAATAACATTTGCCAGATAGGGAGATGCTGAGTGGGTAACACTTGCAGGGCAAGCCATCTGATGACATGAGTTTGGCTTCTAGAACACATGAAAAATCGAGACATGGCTATATGAGTAAATACCTGTAATCCCTGAGGGCTCCTACAGTTGATGGGAGTTGAAAACAGAAGAATCAGAAGGTCTGAGGCCAGCTAGCCTGGTATACACAGCAGTGAACAAGAGACCCCATCCCAAACAAGGTGGGAATGCAAGAACCAATACCTTAGGTCAGTGGTCCTCAACCTTCCAATGCTATCTATGACCTTTCAATACAGTTCTTCATGTGGTGACCCCCAACCATAACATTGTTTTCATTGCTACTTCATAACTGCAATTTTGCAACTATTATGAATTGTAATGTAAACATCTGTGTTTTCTGATGTTCTTAGGCAACCCCTGTGAAAGGGTCCTTTGATCCTCAAAGGGGTTGTGACCCACAGATTGAGAACCACTGACTTAGTTATCCTTTGGCCTCTGCACATACACTGTGGCACACATATGCTTCACCCCTACCGGCCAGTGTTCATAGTGCTCGAAGGTGCTATACAGGCTACTGGAGAAAGGTAACAATTTCACCCAGCTATGAACCCTGCAAGCTCTAATAATGAACTCCCTACAAGTTATGCCCAGAGGTACAATAGTGGCAGAATGTTATGGAAGTAACTAATCTTTTCTTTAAACTGAATTTATGGTCCACTCCATGAAATGGAACCCATTCCTGACAGTGTTAATGAGGGCAAGAACCTGAGACTGGACAGGCCATGGAGAGTAGGGGACCTACTGCTACTGTTCTGTTAAATGGGTACTGAAGTAAAACAACCTGTATACCCACAGAGGGCATCACTCAACCCTCATCAGAGAAGCTGCTTCTAACACAGAGACCCACAACTGGACACTGTGCAGAAAGTGAGAGGCTTTGGTGCACTCAGCCCTAAATGGGATGTCTTTAGCATACCTGTCTCCTCAAGGCTCAGGGATCTATGTAGAAGAGGATGGGGGTGGGAAGGTGTGAAAGCCAGCAGTGGAGGATGACTTCAAGGAAGTAACATTTTCCAGATACAACAGGGCAGATGTACATATGGAGCTCAAAGAGACTGACAGCATATGCAGGACTGCACAAACTCAAGCCAGACAAAATCCTGCCAAGAAGCTCACAGCAATCCATAGCTGCAGGTAGAAGGAGACTTGGTTCCATTTTCTTCAATGGGGTCAACACTGAGCACAGTATCAAGCAAACTCCAGGCAAGCCCCATGCTCAGGAACACAAATGGGACTCCTTGGGGGTTTTGTTGGTGTTGTTTTGGTTTTTAGTGTTGTTTGTTTGTTTGTTTGTTTGTTGAGATAGAAAGAAGCTCAGTGTGGTGGTACATGCCATTAATCCCAGCACTCAGAAGGCAGAGGCAGGCAGACCTCTGAATTTGAGGCCAGCCTGGACTACAGATCGAGTTCCAGGACAGCCAGGGCTCCACAGAGAAACACTATGTCAAAGAGAAACAGAAGGAAGAGAGACGGAGAACATGAAGTAAGGAAGTAGGGGAAGACTTGGGAAAAGGAAGAGGGGCAGGGAAAAAATATGGTCAAAATATATTGCCTGAAATTCTCACAGAATAAATTAAAAAATAAAATAAAATTGAGAGTTAAAAAATAAAAGCATTAGTAGAAATTATTGGTGATTGATTTAGAGACATTGTCTTGCTATGTAGCCCTCGCTGGCCTGGAACTCACTATGTAGCCCAAGCTGGCCTCAAACTCACAAAAGGCCTCCTGACTCAGCCTCCTGGGTCAACTGAGCTTACAGGTGTGTACCACTATGCTCAGCAGTAAATTTAAATTAACCTTACCCCAAGGAAAATAATCATAAATTTAGATAAAAATTTAAAAGGATGCCATTATAATCAAATTATTAAAATAATCTAAAAATCCAATATATGATGACAATTAAGTAAATAAATTATAGTATTCCCATGTAACAGAATACAGTGCAGCAACTCAAAGCTTTCTAAAAATAAAAAGTTGAATAATGTGTTAAATCCTGACATGATAAGTTAACGTTTTAAAGCAGGATAAAAACTGTTATTTTACCAGGTAAAGCGACACATAACTATAATCTTAACATTTAGGAGGGCAGAAAAAGAAGGATCATGAGTTGGAAGTCAGGCTGGGCTATATCACAAGGCCCTGTCTCAAAAACACTTTCCAGACAAACATGTATTCAGGGATTCCTAATAAACAGAATAAAGAAATAGGTTTCCAGTAAACAGAAGCAGAACACAGCGGTCAAATCTCTAACAGGCTGTCAGAGGGCTGTTTCTACTTATCAGTAGATAA
>CABHPP010144692.1:19677-44085 GCA_902168425.1 Peromyscus attwateri | reverse complement strand
GAGTGCTGGGATTAAAGGCGCGCGCCACCACCGCCCGGCATTGCTACATCATTTGTTAGCTGAAAAATATGGGAAAGGTTACCTAATTGTCGTCCTTGGGCTTTATTTTCCTCTTCTTTTATCCTCTTCTTTCAATGCTCCCACCATCTGTTGTTGCGGAATTTACTGAATTCACACTAAACCTCGTAAAGCCAGTTACTCTGTGCCTGATGCGTAATAGCCACTTAAAGAAAGTTAGCTTTCTCCACCCTACATCCCCCACACCTGCAAACAGTTATACTCTCTGGTGTCAGAGTGACGGCTTCAAAGTCTGCTCAGAGTATGTTGAATTAAACTTTCCCGATGCTTGCTACTGTAACTTTAGTACCCATCATTATTACAGTGTGTACTCCATGAGTACAGCTTCCTGGTATCACTGGGATCTTTGAATTGTGTTTGGTAGGCTTTTATCTAATCCCCTGATAGGCTTGTACCTGTGGGCACACACCTACATTCTCTCACATGCACAGTGTTATTCAGGAGAGCTCCAAGATAGTATTGACTGAACTCACTCTTTACATTCTTCACATTGTTTTTACCAAGAGGAATGGTCTTGATAGTTCCCAAAAACCAATTATTATTATTATCTTTTAGATGGCCTTATATATAAATCATAAGGCCCTTGCCACAACCAGTTTCCTATTGCAATATTTGTGAGATGTTCTCTGTGATAGGCTAAATATGGCTGCTAAGGATATCTAGGTCCAATTCCTGGAAACTGAATGTTGCTTCATATGTCAAAAGACTTTGCAAATACAATTTGTTAAGGATTTTGAGACACAAAGGATTTTGGATTGAGTGGTTTGGCTCCATTTGCAATCAATAGCAGAAGTTGCACTGTGCTGAACTGTTGACTCTGAAGATCAGGGAAGGGGCCACAAATCACAGACAGCAAGGAATGCTGACAGGCGTTGGGGCTGGAAGAGGCAGGGGTGGATTTTTCACAGGAGCCTATAGAAGAAGAAGCTGTCTTTCTTATCCTTGATGTCTACTTAGTGAAACACGTATATTGATTCTGGCCTCCAGAACTGTAAAAATTAAGTTATGTTAGTAAGTTTCTGATAATTATGAGTGCAATGAAAGCCAATACAAAACCCGGAGGGGATCTGTTAAAAAAAATCATACAAGCCTTAGCACTTAATGGAGTGCTCCAAAATACACGCTTGTTTCATCATCTGTCATGGCCTCTGGCCATCAAAATGAGACTTCTGTACATATGTGTCCTGTCATTTCCAGTCACTTGTCAACCAGCTTGATTATGAAACCATCTAGATAGCGAGGCTGCTGTTGTCAAACTTCAGATCTCTCGGATGAGTCCCGCTCAGTCCAATCTTGCTGCAAAGACTAGTTTATGAGGGAGACCGCGTTTCCAAGTGTGACAGCTGCAGGATCTTGGTGCTGACAGGTTCAGACCCCCACGTTAACCTCCACATCACTTCCAGGAGTTTTGATAAGTGACAGTCTGCCTCAGCGAGTGCCTATTCTGCTCATTGTCCTCCAGGGGAATGATTCTCAGCTGGTTGCGGATCCTCTGTTGAAGGCTTTCCCACACATGCACACTGTTCTGAGTCAGTGCCGTAGAGCATCGAAACAGAAAAAAAAAAGCTGTATTTTCCTCTAACAATTCAGTGATGACAAAGCATGGTCTATGGAGCTGAGGAGAGTCAGGTGGCTGGTGCTACCTGGTCATTGTACCACTTCCCCCTGCTCTATATTTCTCATTCCCACAGCCTTTCCCTTCTGTACGATCACGTAGGCTCTGTATACCTCACCACCCACAGATCGCTTTTATTCCAGATTAAAAGAAAAGGAAATTTCCTTTCCATTTACCCAGAAACCAGAATTTCTTAAATATTTAATGTGTTAGAATTATAATGTATACTTTCGGAAGAGTTTAAAAATCTTGCCTTTTTTTCTTTTACTTTTAATGATTAAATAGAAAACACCATTCTGTGCTATAGCATACGATCTTATAAACTATGAAGTGACTATGACTTCATCTGTGGGTGACATTTGATTGACACTGCTAACAATAGTGAATTGTTTAAATTCTTTAGTGTTTAAGAGAGACTTTGATGACTTGTAGATGACATAGCCAGAATGAAGCCATCTGAGGTTGAGGTGCTGATGACTGGCTTCAGCTCAGGGCACTTGATGCCGACAGGCTGAAAGTTGAGCTTTAATAGTTACGCTTCGTACCTCTGTGACAAGCAGAAAGTGATGATCTTTGTTTGACACCACTCAGGAGTTAGACTTAACTAATGGTTCCTTCCGAGTCACAAATGCAGCGACATAACCACGGTTCACTTCCTCACTGTCTTGTCGGTCACAAATCTAGACTTGCTTTGAGTTCTTTCATCCAGGGATGGGATGCCATCAGTGGCTTGACTTGGGTCCAGTCCCAAACTCCTGTAGACAGGGTTCTGTTACTTGTGGGATTATCTCTGGGAGACTCTCTGCCTCTTGCCGACTGCCCTCAGTCCCTTGAATCATGGTGTCAGTTGGGGGACTTTCTTCAAACCTCTTCCTGTGGCAGCCAGAGAAGAAGGAAATCAACAAAGAATGTCTGTTAGTGAGGTTTAAGTACCAACCTTGTGCATCATGGGCTTGGATTTGCCATCCATCATGTTTGACAAATTGAGTTACTTAGAAGGATGATTAAGGGCTTGCCTACACTCCAGAGAAAGATTACATGGGGCATAAATACCAGAAGACAAGTATAATGGGGGGGGGGTCATCTAAGACCTAGTGTGTATCACAGATTCCTAACAGAGAACAAGTTAAAAGGACTTACTATGACCACCATTCCATTTTAAAGCCTAACTCAAGATTGGTCACATTAAGAATTAATACCTTAAAGTTAGGTCAATTATATAACACCGCCCAAAAAGGAATAACACTGTGAACTATGCCCAGCAGGTGGTAGGGATGCAATAATTGTTTATAGGGCAAAATCTATGTTATATTTTGAGATTTCTTTATGCATAAAGACCTTTAGCTAAAATTACTTTCTTCCTCACAATAGCTCTGTGAGGGGGTGAAGGCAGGCATCCTCATGCTAGAGAAGCAGACCTCAACAAGAAAACAAGTAACTGTGAAACCTGGGATTCACAGCTGGTGACTTCCTGCCATGATTTTTCTCTTGTAGTTTTTGGAGGCAGTGGGTTCATAGACCCAAGCCAGGTGGGATTTCTTAAGCCCTTCCTGCCATGCTTATCATCGTTAGAATTCCTTTTGTCTCTTTGTTTGGCTAAAACTGTGAAGTGTTAGGGGATTTTCTTAACAATTTTACATATTTCTGTAGTACTAGTATTTTAATAATTGGTCTCTTGGTGTCTTTCACCCCTCGGCCATCTTCATCTCCTTTTCCTGATCATCAGGTATTTATCTTTATGCTTTCAAACAGTGTTCTTCCTTCTAAGTTTTTCAAGTTTAGGTACTGTCTCTTGAAATTCCATATGGAGGCTGAGATTTACCACTCAAACACCCTAAGTAAACACGCACAGGCTCCCATCGCTATCCGTCCAGTGCATTAATTTCACAGTTTGGTTAGATCAGCGAGCCTTTCTGTTTTCTCAGAGTTTGACTGATCACTTTCTACTCCTGTGCCTGGGAACCCTCTTTATCACCCCTCTTTTATATTGGCTATCCTACTTCCTATATCTCACACTTTCTCTTCTTTTGTGCTGTGTGGATCCTAATAAATTATAAAAAATTGTCTTCTACTTCTGTCCTTGATTGATAGTTAGACTGGGTGTGAAGTTGTAGATTTGAAGATAAATTCCCTCAAGGAATGGAAAGCAGGCTGCATATTATCTTCTAACTATCACTACCGTTGTGAACGTCATACTAATTTATTTAGAATTTTGTTTTTGACCTTGTCATGTCCAAAGAGAAATTCCCAAGGCTACATTCCTAGGCCTTACGGAAAGAGGTTCTAACGATATTGATGGATGTCATCATACTGTATGCTCTGTCCTTCAAATCACCCTGTTTTCAGTACACCCCTTTACTCTAAACTATTGGGGACTCACTCACCCTTTGCATGAATTAATCCTTAGTCCCTAACGTAAAGAAAGGGTAGTCATCAGGGCACAGAGTGTAGAAATGTATGGGAACCTGTCTACTTACTAAATACTTTCAAATAGTTCACATTTCCACCTTGTAGTGCTTCCATCTACTGAGAAGTTCACTCATCTTCTACAGGATCATGAAGTTGGTATCATCAGTTTTTCCCATCTCTATACCCAGCTCTTCAGTCTGCCTAGTCATTTGTTACATGTCACTTTGAGAAATGTCACATTAGCTTTCCCTTGAGTTATGCTTGCCTGTCTGCACAAATACATTTCTACAATTTTAATGGGATTTGAAGCAGAAAGGAAAGAAGATATGCACATATTCAATCTGCCACATTTTTCCTAGTAAGTCCTAGGACATTCTCTGTAGTTTGGAGAAACATCAGATGTTCCCATTTATCTAGAGGTTTAGCTACAGAGTTACAAGATAATGTCTTAGATCCTACTTTATTACCTGGGTAGGGAATGCCAGTTCTGTTCTAGAGAGCTGCTTCTGATGAGAGGAGGCAAAGCTGTAATTAATTTTACTTTTTAATTGGATAGTTTCCATTAGAAGTATCTATCTATCTATCTATCTATCTATCTATCTATCTATCTATCTATCTATCATCTGTGATCTCTATTTATCTATCTATATCATCTATCATCTATCTATATCTCTCTACATCTATATACATATCATCTATTCATGATCTACCATCTATATCTATTCATCTAATCTATCTATCTGTCTATCTATCTATCTATCTATCTATCTATCTATCTATCTATCTGTCATCTATCTGTCTTATCAATTATCTATCTATATCCATCTAATCTATCTATTATCTATCTGTCTGTCTATCTATCTATCTATCTATCTATCTATCTAATCAATCATCTAATCTATACAATTTATCTATCAACATCTATCCTATTTTGTGTGTGTATGTATGTACCAGTGCATTAAGGAAATGAGTCTAGATGTGTTTGCCCCTGGGGATATTCATGCCATTCTGTTTTTGCTATGTTTTAAAAAACACTTTATTGAGACAGAGTCTTGCTCTGTATCTAAGGCTGGCCTCCAACTCATGATCTCCTGTTTTACCATCCAGGTGCTGGGATTACAGGTGTGTGGCCTCCCACCTGGCACATCTAGTTTTCATTCTAAGTAAAATACCGTTCTTGTTCCAATCATCCTTCCTCACCGAATGTGCAGGGGAAAGCCTCCATCTGTCTGTGGAGAGAGAAAGCCAAATCATCCCCCCTTGTTAGTCACAGAGGACTTGCCTTGGAGGACAGCCTCTAACCCACCTGTCAGATAACTGGGCTGATTCTGTTCATATGTTCTGTTCTCATTTGCATATCTATTTTTATGTTATTTAACTTCTGTTTATGAACATGTTATAAACTTTGGGCTCACCGAAAAGTCAGGCTTGAAATTAACTTTTTTAAAAGGCCAAAATTACATGACTGCTTTTTAAGGAAATCTATTCTCTGTCATTTAAATGCTAATATAAATATGCCAAGTGTAACGGCAGCTATGCAGAGGCAGAAATAATAGGTATCTGATGCTCTTTATTCAAAACCAAATTAAAATATTTCCATTTGGATTTCTTATTCAATTTATCTAAGTTTTGACTCTTTTCTTTTCTGAATTGCAATGTTTATTTAAACTGTACCAGGCATTGCCCTTTGACATATAGGCTGAGATCAAGTGTAAACAATAGCAGGATTGTTGTGGGTCCTGGGAACAAAAAGATGTGCCTGATGTCAGATTGAGCCTATGATATAGCAAGGAGATATTTGTGGAGAAAGCCTTATAAAACAGAATTATGGAAAAATATATCTTGAGAATAAAGAGCAAAACAGCAAATAAATAAATCTCCCAGAAGAGAAGAGCAGGGTCCAGAAGTGCTTGACACAGTTGATGACTGAGCTGAATTTAAATAAAGAGGAGGCTTATGATCTATGAAAAGAAGAGATAGATGTTCAGGAGTTTCCTACGTAAAGACATGAGTCATGAAACAGCATAATGTGTTTCCAGAACACTGAAGCGTAAGAAGGGAGATAACCCACACGGCAGAAGCCAAGCAAAACACAGAAACCTTCCTGAGAAGAGCAGTAGAAATGAGCTAGTTAATTCAACTTCTTTTTAAAACAGTTTTGACACCCTGAATGCATTGGTGATGATGCTGTATTTCTTGTCAGAACTAATCAGTTGTAATCGCACAGGCTAGTGACTCCTCTAGTTATTTTTTGATGTATAACACAATACTTTATACTTTGTGGCTTCAAACAACCACTGACTTGAAGCCCATCATTGGCCATTTGTCCGTCTAGGTTGGGCCCAGCAGGGTGGTTCTAGTGTGGGCTGGCCTGGTTAATCTTGGCTGGTTTTGTTTATCTGAAAGCAACTAATGGGTGCTTCATGGCAGCTAACAGATTAATTATGGACTCCTCTTAGCTGCAGGATGCATAGTATTACTCTTACAAAGTTATACACTACCTTAGCAAGTTACCCGGATTGGTCCTAATGTAGTCTCAGTTCTTATGACATTAGAGACATGTACATGTGAAGCATCAAAGAAACATAGACTTGGAACCAACATAGGCTTGCTTTTTACCTCAGTATCACAAAAGTAGCCACCATCAAGGATAGAGAAATAATGTATCAATGGGAGTAGCCCCAAAGAACTAACACCACCTCAGTAGTCTATCACTTCCCAGTTAGTAGACATCCGTTATCTGTGTAGTCACAGGGGCTCCTCACTACCCTCCTTCCCACTCTCTTGTAAATGAAAATATCAGTCATATACTTGACCTAAGATGACCAACTTCCTGTTTGCCCTGTTTCATCCAGATTTCAGCCCTGAGAGAGTCCCGTGTTCCAAGAAGCCCCTTAATGCCAGGAAAAGCAGGATGGTTAGTCACATGCCTTCTCAAGTAGTAGACTATTTCAGAGTCATCCAATTCAAATCAGATCAGTCAGAAATATTTCAAAGTGGGAATGGAGGGAGGACACTGATTTTAATGGCTAAAAAGATTGGGGTGGTTGGGTTCTGTGACCACGTGGCACTACATATGTGCAGCGAGAATCAGTTTTGACTGCTGTGCTATCATTTTTACTTAAGATTGCCTATAGCCTATTGTTTAAAATTGCCGTGAGTTCTAGTTTGTGATTAAACTTGCTTGAGTTAGGGTTTCTCTTTTACAGTCACATTTTCGTTGCCCGTCACCTCCAAGTGCTTTCACTGGTTTCTGGAAGTGAAGGCTTGGCCAGTGGATTCTAAAGCATGGAAAAGGCGAGTGGATCTGGAACCTGGTGAGGTTCTCAATTCCAGTGAACACGGCGACAAAATTAAACTTTAATATGTTATTTCTTGGGACTCAGGCCATGGGACTCAGGGCATGTACCCACCAAAGTTCCCTTTTGTAGGAAACAATCATGGTAATACCATTTGTGAGTATCTTGCATTCTCAGGCTATTGCAAGCAAGAGATAAAAGTACTATTTCAGATGGAAGATCACTCTGAAATCATTAAAGACACCTTTCTGCTTCGCGCTAGTGATCTGAGCCACTCAAGGGCAATCACAGAAGATGAGTTCTGCAGCAGGCTCTGAGCTTAGTTTCTGATTAGAAATGGTAGACCCTGGTGATGGGAATAGAAGTGTCTGGAATGTCAGAACTATCGGGGCTCTTTGGAGCCCCAGGTCGCTTCCGAGTGCTGTACTGAGCAGCTGCTGCCTCATCAGTACCCCGTTTTGTCAGATGCCCCTCCTGAAGGAGACGATGGCACATGAACATCTAACATTGTTAAAGCATTTTCATAGTTTTAAAGTTATCTTTTGTACAAACGTTAAGAACTCATAAATATATTTAAAATCCAAGCAAGTTATTTAGTCAGAATATTTAACCCTCTAAGCTCCAAACAGCTTGATTACATTAGTCATACTTACACAAAAAGACTGGGAAAAAGAAAAACTTTTAGCTACATTTTGAAGGTGGCTGGCTTTATAATCCATATTTAAAAGGTGCTTCCAGGGTTAGAATAATCGTATGCAGGGAAAGAAAACAGCTTACTTTTAAAACTTGCTTGGAGGGAAAGGTTTCACTGAATTAAGCCTTCAGGTTACATTTATCAGTGCCAGCACCTGTGCGCTGAAATTAAAATGGAATGAGTTTATCAAAATGATTTCATTTTTTCTTTCTGTGTTTCAGTTACTTGATGGGTGCATGTTCTCTCCTCCAAACTTTAAGTTTTAATTCTTTTGCATCTCTTTAGCAAGTAAAGGAATTTGGCAAGAGCTTGCTGAATATTTAAAACAGCAGTGTTAGAAGACTCTGCCCTTCAGCACTTTTCAAGGATATTATCTTTATTCCGTCCACATTAATTGTGCAACCCAATTGTGTATTGTCCTCATCATCAAGTTTTTCTTAAGGGCACCGTTGCTAGATTATCAGCTAAGGTAGCGAGAATTGTATTTTCTCAGTCTCCAGGGCTTTTTGGTTTGAAAAAGGAAGAATTGAAGAGACAGAGCTGAACCAAAGAAGGAATACAGGAGTTCCTGAATACAGAGATTAAAGAAATAAGTAAGGAAAGTGTTCACTGAAAGAATCACTGTTACTGAAGTCAATTCACGGATAGGGTAGTTTAGAAAGAAAGCAGGAAAAACTTCTATTAATTGGTGGAAAACGCACGGAAGGGAGTAGAATTTGAGGAGTGTGTGCTTGTTTGCAGTATGCCTGCCTGAGCACACGTGTGTTCATGGTGAGGTGGGGTGGGAGGACATTGACGTGTTCACAGCCATCGTATGAGGTGGGCAACTGGAAAGTGTGCTGCCTGTGTCGTTGAAGGAACTTCATTTTATTTTTGGTTTTTGGTGTTTTTTTTTCCCTAACCTTTTTGGGGGGCGCTGCTGATAAACATGCACCGTCATTGAGCTATACAGCCCCTAGATCTTCAATAAATCAGGATGAACAAACAAGTGAATTAATGAAATCTGAATAATAAACAAGTCTGAGTGAAGAAGTGAAAAGGATAGTAAAAGGTCAGGGGTGTGAAGAGGGGGACCCACACTTGGAAGACAGCCTAGTCGGATGAAACAACCCCTCCCCCAAGCAGAGCATGTTTGTCAGGGGATCTAACAAGAAGAAGGGAATCACCATAACGCCTTTTAAGTGGAGACATGGCGAGTTGTTTATCATATTCCAGAAGAGATCCCATTTAGCTGAAACATGATGCATGAGTCAGCACCACACAAGTTAAAAGTAGGGGAAAGAAAGTTTCCTGGGAGAGAAAGGGTTATCTCATCTGCAGATGGCAGAGCCGTAGATTCATAAGCTGGAGAATCAAGACTCAGTAGAGGAGTTTGGTGCCACAAGAGAGTCTTGCAGTGGAGAGAAGTGGAGACATTAATACAGTAACAACAACCAAAAGGAAAAGCAAAACCCATATATGGATTCCTATGGTTCCTTTGTGACACTTACCAGGCTCTTTACCTTCATTTATCAATCCATATTTTTATTTCTTTGCTCTCAGAGTGAGCACCCTGTTTCTCCAAGATATCAACTGCCCATCTGATCAAGTCTAATGTTCATGAGTGTGTATGTATGCATTTAAGTTCTTATGCCACCAACACCAAATCTACCAACTGAAGTTCAAGGTATTATTTTTATCCTTAGAATATTGCCACTGAGCATGGAAGCAATGCAGAGTTCCAAAGACATATGGATGAATTTATTTTAATTTTCTTATGTTTATCATGTATTTGATATATAATTTGGTTCATGTTTTTAAAAATTACCTTTAGGAATATTTGACCTTATTCTTTTTTTTAAAACATTTAAAAATAAAAAGTTATTTTTAAAATTGTTCATACAATATATTTTGATTATATTCTTTCTCTTCCCCCAATCTTCTCAAATATACCCCACCTCACCACCCATCCAACTTCATGTTTAAACAATAAAAACAACAACAACAAAGCACATTTAAAAAATGGACTCCGTTTTGTGTTGGTTAACTACTCCTGAGCACAGAGCTTGCCTGGAGTGTGGTTGATATACCTAGTGTAACTCATTGGAGAAAAAGTGATTTTTACCTTCTCCTACCAGATATCAGTTGAAAATAGCTTTCTGGTTAGAGGTAGGACTTTGTGTTCACTTCCTCTTCAAGCTGGGATTTTATCTGAGTAGAATTGGTACAGGTCTTGTGCATGCTGGCACAGTCTTTTTGAATTGGTATGTACATCTGCCCTGTTATGTCTGGAAAGCACTGTTTCTTTTGGAGTCACCTACCACCTCTGGCTCTTGTGGTCTTTCCACCTCCTCTCTCTCATAGATCCCTGAGCCTTGAGGAGAAGAGTTTGATAAAGACACCCCATTTAGGGCTGAGCGCGCTAAAGTCTCTTACACTCTGCACATTGTCCAGTTGTGAGTCTCTGTGTTAGTTCCCATCTACTGGAAGGAGAAGCTTCTGTGATGGTGGCTGATCAAGGCACTGATCTATGAGTATAGCAATATATTAGGGATTGTTTTGTTTCTATATTTCTTTATTGTACCAGTGTGTCTTATAGGCAGGTCACTATTGTAGGTAACAGGGCTCATAGCTAAGTGACATGGATGATTACCTTTACCCTCTGGTAGTGTTTACAGCACCTTCTAGCACTATGAATGCTAGTCAGTAGGGATGAAGCTTCTAGTTGGGTACCAGCTCATCCTCTCTACTTTCTGTGATGTAAGTAATTTGTTTGACCTTATTCTTAATTATTTAATTTTGGGTTTTTGACTATATGCAACATTAATATGGCTCAAAGTCAAAACTATAACAGATACATTGAGAGAATCCCTACCTCTTTCTGATTTACTCTACTGTCTCTATACACCCCCTACAAATAATCTACTTAATACTTTTTCTGGTCTACCGATTGTTTCTGTCCTCTTGTCAATAAAATGTATTCTATGTATATGTTTGCATTTAAATATAGGTTTAAAAATACACTTTCAGAGCAAGTTTAGTTTTACAGAAAAAAGTGACGCAGATATAGAATATTTAGGGCTGAAAAGATGCCCGTTGGGTGAAGTACTTGGTGCACAAGCATGAGGACTTGAGTGAGATCCTCAGAACTCATGTCTTTCACAAAAGCCAGGCACAGAAAAAGAAAAGATAAAGCAAGATGCTGTGGCTTATTTTGGTTACCCTAGTAACCCGGAGGAGGTGAAAGTCAGATCCAGGACACTTGCTGTCTAGTCAGCATAGCCAAAATGACCAGCACCAGATTCATGGAGAGACCTTGTCTCAAAAAGTGAGTAAAAAGTCACAGAAGAAGACACCCAATGTTGACCTTCAGCCTCTACATGTGCGTATTTGACTGACTTCTCTGCATATACACAAATAGAGAACATAGCAGACCTCCCCTACCGCCCCCAATATTCCCATTGTCAATATCTGCTTTAATTTAGAAATATTTGTTGACTAAAGTACATAGTTTACAGGAGGATTCACCCACTGTTTTGTTCCATGGCTTTTGACAAATCCCTGATGTCCTTTTATGGTCATTAATGCATCACCCAGAGTAGTTTTCCTTCCCTGAAAGTCTCTTGTACTCTATGTTTTTAATCTCTCTCTTCCCTCCCTAGAGTCCTTTGCAATCATTGCTCTTCTTAGAATTTCTTTTATTTTTCTCAATATTCAGATGTAAAATTTCTTATTAGTTATTTGAGAATTTGTGTTTTAGTCATCTTCGTCCTCCCTCCCCGCAACTCTTCCCCAACTCACCCTCTTCCCTACCTATGCAGCTTTACATCATTAAAAAAAAGATCCCTCAAGACCAATTTGTGCTGCCTAAGTAATGGTGAACATGGGGTTCTCTGTCGGAGAGTTACTGACTTTCCAGAAGCTCTCTCTCCCTTTTGCAGCAGCCCAAAATTGCCAATAGCCCCATGGCTTGTGGGGTTAGATCATGTGCCAGACTTTTATCTCCTTGCTGGGGTTTGGTCTGGCTTGGGCTTGCACAGGCTTTGTACACGTTGTCACAACCACTGTGAGTTCCTAAGTGCAGCTGACCTGCTGTGTCTAGAAGGTAATGTTTCCTTGTAGTTACCCAGCATCTCAGCTCTTGCACTCTTTAAAAAAAATTTTTTTTTCAAGGCAAGGTTTCTCTGTGTACCCTTGGCTGTCCTGGAACCTGTTCTGTAGACCAGGCTGGCCTCAAACTCATAGGAATCCACCTGCCTCTGACTCCCAAGTACTGGGATTAAAGGCATGCACCACCACTGCCTGGCTCATCTCTTGCACTCTTTCAACCCTCCTTTTCATAATGACCCCTGAGCCTTGGAGGGCAGTGTGGCACTTATGTTCCCATTAGGGCTGAGAATTCTGTAGTCTCTTAATCTCTGCACCTGGACCAATTGTGGGTCTCTGTGTCAGTCACCAGCTACCACAATAGAAGCTTCTCAGATGGGGGTTGAGAGATACAATGATTTGTGGCTATAACAGTAATTCTTTAGGAGTCAGTTTAATACTATGTCCTGCTGTGGGATGTTCTGTATGCTGTGAATGTGTTGCTCTGATTGATTGATAAATAAGACGCTGATTGGCAAGTAGCCAAGCAGGAAGTATAGTATAGGCGGGCTAAGGAGAGAGGAGAAAGCTAGGAAGTAGAAGGCTGAGTCAGGAGATGCTGCCAGCCACCACCATGAGAAGCAACATGTAAAGATACCCATAAGCCACAAGCCATGTGGCAAGGTATAGATTAATAGAAATGGGTTAATTTAAGATATAAGAACTCGATAGCAAGAAACCTGCCACGGCCATACAGTTTATAGGTAATATAAGTCTCTGTGTATTTATTTGGGTCTGAGTGGCTGTGGGCCCGGGCAGGACTGGAGATAACTCCAGCTACAGTGTCCACTTAGCAGAACAGTAGTAGTAGTAGGCTCTTCCCTAAGACTTATGACCTTTTTAGTCATAGGTTCTTAGCTCAGTAATGGAGCCAGGTGTGGGTTTCATCCCGTGGAGTAGTTCTTGGGTCCAATCAGAAAGGAATTGGTTAAATTTATGATGTCCATGCCTCTATTGCAACTATAGATGTGTTTTTCTAGGCCATTCATTGTTGTAGCTCAGAGCATTCATAGCGTGATATTGATGATTACTCTTCCAGTAGTGTACATAGCATCTTCCAGCACTTTGAAAGCTAGCCAATAGGGATAAAGCTTTCGGGTCCATACCAGCTTGATCTCAGCATGTTATATGACTCACATATGTAGTGTCTTCACCAATAGACTTTTGTCATTAAGTTCTGGAGGGTAACCAAGGGCAGTGGCAATAGCCTGTACTGTTTGGTGGTCTTTTGGCCTCACTGCCCAACTACAGAAAGAGTAACTCAAACTCAACACTGGGCTTTTTATTGGTTAGTCTCTGGTGTCTAATGGGGGCATTGTCTTTTTCCATATGTCATTTTCAAAAAGTCTTGGTCTTTGGTGTAGCCGGAAGTTTTCCTGTGTCCCACCTGTCTCACGGTCAGGACAAATCTCTCACCCGCAGTCCTGCAGCCTTTTATAAAACAATCACACAGAGGCTTAATATTATTTATAACTGCTCAGCCATTTTTGGATGCCAAATGTAGTTAGAAGTTTTTCTGTGTCCTGCCTGGTCTGCAGCTGCTCAGACCCAAATAAACACACAGAGGCTTATATTAATTACAAACTGTATGGCCATTAGCTCAGGCTTATTACTGACTAGCTCTTACACTTAAATTAACCTGTAACTCTTATCTATGTTTACCCACGTGGCTTGGTACCTTTTCTCAGTTCTGCCTTGTCATCTTGCTTCCTCTGTGTCTGGCTGGTGACTCCTGATTCAGCCTTCCTCTTTCCAGAATTCTCCTTGTCTGCTTACCCAACTATACTTCCTGCCTGGCTACTGGCCAATAATCATTTTATTTATCAACTAATCAGAGCAACACACTTTCATAGCGTACAGAATGACATTCCATAGCACTTTGTTGTTACTTTTTTTCTTCTACCCTAAACCCCACCCCTCAACCCCAGTTTAACCTTTCCTGTTCCAGTTTTCCTTTTCAACTCTTTATACCAGTGTATTCTATCTTCTCTTTCTGGAACATCTCTCCCCATGGCCCCATAGTAATTTCCTGATATTTATGACCTATTCCAAATGAAACACACATACCTGAAAATTCAATGCTAACATACAGGAATGAGAAAAAAAAATTGGCATTTGTCTTCTGGGTCTGGGTTACCTGACTTAGAATGATTATTTCCAGTTCCATCCATTTTCTTATGAATCCCACCATTTCATTTTCTTTCTAATAGCTGAATAATGTTCCATTGTGTAAATATACCATATTTTTATCCATTCCTCTGCTGATAGACATAGTTTTTTTCTTTTGCAACATGTCACACAGCAGTGAAATTCAGATGGAATGTAGCTTTCAGGCCACTTTGTTTCACAGTAGTATGCATTTATAGTTATTTTTATGTTTTTCATGGTTTGATAGCTAATTTCATTTTAGTGCTGAATAATTTTCCATTGTTGGATATACATTTTCCATTTCAGTGACTGAAAGTCATTCTGATTGTGTTGGGCTTCCAAACAGTTGTGACTAGAATGGTTATAGACATTCATGGAAAAGCTCTTCTGTGGCTTTGTTTTTTAGCTCATTTGTATAAATATTGCTGAGTATGATTGATGAAGTTTATGGTTAAATAATGCACAGATAGTCTTATATGAAGTAAGAGATTCCAAGTTTTCTGTACCATTTTTTCCCCTCAGACATGAAGGAATTACTGTCACTCCACACTGGCATGTGGTGGTATCAGAGTTTTGTATTTTAGCAACTCTGATTGATATGTGATTGTGCATCAATGCTGTTTTAACTTGGAATTCTCTAATGCCATATGATATTAGTTTTTTTTAAACACTATTTGCCACCAGTACATCATTGATGAATCTTCAGATACGTCAAAGAGATATCTGCAGATCCTTTTCCTACTTTGACAATTGAGTTCTGATTTTCTTATTTTACCCCTGTGCTGGGGATGGAACACAGGACCTTAAGCATGAGAGGAGAGTACTCTGCAATTGAGCTTACCTATGTTCCTCTGTCAAAACCCAGGATGGTATTAGTGTTGGGCAATTTCTGGGTTCTAGTCTGTTCCATTGGTTGACAGACAGACATGTGCTGTAACAGTTGAGTACAGCACATTATCCACATTCTTGTGACAATGCTACTATCAACAAAACTGCTTGTATGTTAATTTTTAATAAACATATTTAAACAAAAATGGTAGAATTAGGACATAAAGAAGAATTTTTCTATAGTTGTTCAGTGTGTATTTTAATATACGTGTTATTGTGGAAATGTTAAGAAATTAGAATGTTAAAAGGTTTATAAAGTATGAGAGTTACAGTAAGAAAATGTTAATTGATTATTAAGGGATTTAAAAATACATTTGATGTAGCCTAAGTTCACAGTGCTTTCAGGTTTACAATAATGTACAGTAATGACACTCACTGACTCACCCGGGGCAGCCTGCAGTCCTGTAAGCTCCATTCATAGTAAGTGCCCTGCAGAGGCACACATACCATGTTTTTTATTTTTTATAATATACTTTCTACATCTAGATATGTTTAGCTATATTAGTAATTACTATTATGTTACACTTGCCTATAGTATTTGGTACAGTAACATGATGTACAGGTTTGTAGCATTGAATAAGAGCCTATCCCATACAGCTTAGGCGTGTAGTAGGCAATACCATCTAGGTTTGTGCAAGAACCTTCTGTGATATCAGCAGTGGTGAAGTTGTCCTGTGGCACATTGCTCAGAATACATTCTTGTTTTTAAGTGACACATGACAGTATCTGTCATTTCTCTTATTAGTATAGTAGTATTTTGATTAATTCAGTTTATAGGACATCTTGATGCTAAGAAGACACGAAAATGAATCTTTTGTTTTTTACTCAACATATATTTTAGAAATGGTGTGATATCATTTTATAGAGATCTTCATAATGAAATTTGAATATTTTCTTGGTGAGTTTATTATGTTATGAGCAACAGACCACATATTCATTAATTAATAAATTATGAAAGGTAGAATTTTGGATGGGTTTAGTTGCAGAGTACTTGCTAACATGTACAAGGTATAAGGCTCTGAGTTGCAAAACTGATAAAACTACCTTTTTTTTTTTTTGGTTTTCCAAGACAGGGTTTCTCTGTGTAGTTTTGGTGCCTTTCCTGGATCTCACTCTGTAGACCAGGCTGGCCTCAAACTCACAGAGATCTGCCTGGCTCTGCCTCCTGAGAGCTGGGATTAAAGGCGTGTGCCACCACCGCCCGGTGAAACTACCTTTAAATGCATATCTTGTTGAATCCAGGTAGACTTACATGTCACAGGTTATTATTTAATCTTAGCTGTATTCATTATCCATCACCAGAGAGAGTGCCTTCTGTGTTCTCACTTTGTATGTGCCCCTCAAAACATGTTCTATTTGCATTGATCTTTTGTATAATCAATTGTATATCAATGATAACCATAGTCTTATGCTCTTTTTTCTTTTTGGTGCTAGAATTGTATCCAGGGCATCCAACTTGCCATGCAAGTGTTCTACCATTGCCAACATCCCAACACCTTATGTCATGCTTTTCCAGATGATGTCTAATAAGTGTATTCTGTACCATTGTTTTAATAAGTTATCAATAATGGCTAGCTGCATAATTCTTGAGTGGGAAGAAATAATCACCCCTTTATAGAAGGAAATATTAAGTAGAAAAAAGACTGAATTTAAAAGTTATCTGATTTTGAGCAAATCCTATCTCATTATTTATCTATTGTATGGCATAAAGGCCCCACTCCTCTTATTGTGTTATAGTCACCTTAAAGATATTTAACTATTTAAAGGAAAGATAGTTATAGTATATTGTGTAGTCTGTAACACATGTAGAATTATACACAGTCACCGTATGAGAGTAAACCACTGTTAGCTTTTCATATTATGTGCCAAGTATACTCTTTTGAAGTAAATGACCCCCTCACTTCTATAAGTATTCTTTTTCCAGGCATTTAAGGGACATCTTCATAGATAATAGGATTCTCTGTTCATCGTTCTTTTCTTCCCATATCTGTGACAGTTGGACCACTGTCTTTTAGCTTCTAATGTTACAGTTGAAAAGCTTGTTGCTAACCTGGTTCCTCATGAGTGCCTGCCTCCCTGCAGACCACATCTAGAAACTGGTAAAAAGTTTGCTTTAACCTCAGGGTTCAAAAACTTACCAAGTTTTCTCTCTGTATGTACTTCTTAAACTCACTCCTCTTTAAGAGCATGCAAGCCCTTTTAAAGTGAGCAAAAAAGAAGAATATGAAAGTGTTCCTTTATTACTTCTTTGGATATCACATTTTCATTTGTCTTACTGCAGTCTTAACTGGCTTAAAAATGTGCTAACTCTGAACTGGAGACCTACTAGGGTTTCTAGTTTCTTGCCTCCTTTCCTTTTTTTTTTTTTTAAGTTGGTTTTTTCCTAGTTTCTAAAATGCTAAATAGCTTTCGTTTCCATTGACTTTTCCTTAGCTGAATTTTAAAAGTCAAGTGTACTTTATTTTAGTTCTAGAGGCTGCATTTACATATTCTAATTTTATGTCACAGTGTATTTTTCTTCATTTTTCATGTGTGCACCATTATTTTTACTTCTGCTACTATCCTCAACCATCAACCAAGTCACCTCCTTTTCAGCTTTCATGCCACCTAAAGTGATTTGTTGGACTTTTCCTGCCTGTTCATTATCATTGGTATGAGCTCCTTTGATCCTGATATTTAGATTTTTAGAATCTCTTGGGAAGTAGTAATTTGAAACAAAAAGGTAACTAAAAGGTCAGGGTTTACCACCAGAGTCCTTTTTTTTTCTTATTAAGAAAGTTTTTTCATTCATTTTACACACCAATCAAAGATCCCCCTCTTCCCTCCTCCCATCCCCCCAGCCTCCTCCCAACCCCCCCTCCACTTCTCCCCACAAGAAGGCAAGGCCTCCCATGGGGAGACACATCCAGTAGATGCAAGTCCAAGCCCTTCCCCCTGCCTCAAGGCTGCACGAGTTGTCCCATCATAGGTAGTGGGCTCCAAAAAGCCCCCTCATGCACCAGGAATGGATTTTGATTCTACCGCCAGGGGGCCCCCAAGCAAATCAAGCTATACAATTGTCTCGCCATACGGAGGGCCTAGTCCAGTCCCATGCGGGCTCCACAGCCATTGATCCAACTTTCATGAGTTCCCACTAGTTTGGTTTGGTCGTCTCTGCAGGTTTTCCCATAATGATCCTGATGCACTTGCTCATAGAATCCTTCCTTTCTCTCTCCTACTGGACTCCTGGAGCTCTGCCTGGTGTTTGGGTGTGGATATCTGCATCTGCCTCCATCAGTCATTGGAGAAAAGTTCTATGATGACCGTTAGGGTATTCACCAATCTGATTACCGGGGCAAGCCAGTTCAGTTCAGGCACCCTCTTCACTATTTCTAATAGACCCAAAGGGGGACACATGGATTGCCCTGGGAAGGGGAAATAGATGAGATCTCCATGAGTGAACTGGGGGTAAGGGATGGGCAATGGAGAGTAGGGGATGGGGGATGAGAACATAAGGGAATGGAATGGTTGAGCTGGAACAGGAATGGAGTGGGAAAGCAATGAGAGAGATACCATGATGGAGGGAGATATCATGGGGATAGAGAGAAACCCGGGGCTAGGGAAGTTGCCAGGAATCCCCAAGGATGACCCCAGAGTCCTTTTATTAATGGAATTTAGGCTTAGAATGTGAGAGTTCTTTATGTTTTGCTGTCATCAGGAATAAGGTGTACTTAGTCTCTCCCTGTGACAGGCGAGAGACTTTTCTGTCACTGCTTAAGGATGTCCAGGAACCTGTGGCATTTATTCTATTTAGTTCTACAGGGAAGAAAGCCTAGAAGGGGCTTTGACCCCAGCCAGCTGTCTAAGACCGGAATAATAATTTGAATAATACATGACCCTCGTAGGCTCATGTATTTGAGTGTTTAGTCACTAGGGAGACACACTATTCGAAAGGATTAGAAAGATTAGGAGGTGTGACCTTGTTGGAGTAGGTGTGGCCTTGTTGGAGGAAGGTATGTCATTGGGGATGAGCTTTGAGTTTTCAAAGGTCCGAGCCAGGCCCAGTGTCTCTCCCTTTCTCTTGGCCTATGGATCAAGATGTAGCTCTCAGTTGCTGCTTTAGCGCCGTGCATGCCGCCATGCTCCCCACCATAGTGACAATGGACTGAGCCTCTGAAACTGTAAGCCAGTCCTTGGTTAAATGCTTTCTTTCCTAAGAGTTGCCTTGGCCATGGTGTCTCTTCACAGCAATAGAACAGTGACTAAGCCACCAGTAGATGCCAGGGAATAATAATAGTCCCTTGTCTCAGAATTTGAGATCTCAGATGTTATGTTCTTCTTCACCCTTCATGATTAGTCTGTAGTTCTTTCCAAGGTCAAACAGACCACAGACATTTAGGAAGAAAGGGTAGGGAGTGGAGTATAGGCTGTTGTCTTCCACAGCCATTATCTTAACTCCACAGCACAAAGGCAGGGTCCTCTCTTTCTTAGTGCTCCTGGCAAGGAGTATCATGAAAAACCTAACACAATATATCAACTACTTCCTTTTTTTTTTTGAAGTCAGGCCATTTTTGCCAAGATAGAGTTTGTTTTAGTGGAAAACTTCCAAATGAACTTTGCTCTGATGGATCTATTTAAAAAATGGAAATTTTATTCAGAATGATATAAGCAGCTGGAGATCTGACTGGGTCATTTTGATCCCTGGTAGGAGTTAGCTGCAATTCCACAGCCTTCGCAGAACCAGGTATGATTTCAGTTGGAAGTTCTAGCCATCCCAGGGGGAGGTTCTCATTTAACACTATATGGAAAACATTCAGAAATGATTTCCAACTGGTATAGTTTTTTAAATGTAGCAGTCACTCTATATTTAAATACCTCTCTTCCCCTGCGTCCACTAAAAGTACTTTCCAATTTATGTATTATTTAGGGTGTATTATTTGGTTCTTGCAAGAGCGGTCTTAAGAATGAACACAAAAGTTCTGAGAGTAACTGATGTTCCTATCAGGTTTATGATGGTGCCTGGCTCCCATGGCCACACCTCTGAGGAGGGGCTAGGCATAGACTGAGCCATGAAAGAGGTAAGAGAGTTTGCTAGAGGTTTGGAGCAAAATGTACTTAGAAACAAGCTAAAGGTTCACTTTTTAAGCCCTTTTGAATATTTTAGAAACTTACTATTAAAGCATCTCTTAAAATATTTTTATAGGCATCATTAATCCAAGCTCATTTCATTTTTGATTTTAAACTCTTATGCAGTAAAGTCTCCAACTTTTTTTTGCATTACATCTACTGTTATTTTCATTAGAAAGTTCTTTAAAAGAAATCGCTTATTTTTCCCACAACCAACACTAGTCACAGATACACCACAGTTTCTAAGGAGAATTTTAAAGATGTTAAAATTGTCCCCAGTCACTTAGGCTGATGCCTAATGATAGTTAACTGGGTAATCTCTCATTCTCCAGAGAATTTTTTTTGATACTTTCTCTCGTGTACTGTTTTTATGTAGTAAAGATTATTGACTAGGATCCTGGGAATATTGAAATAATATTTAATAGTGATTGAACCATTACTATTTCTTCTAGTACTTCTCTCACAAGTAGATAATGTTTTTCTTTCTTATTCTTTTTTAGTCGGTACACAAACTCTCGGGCTGACTGTGACATTTTGTGCATTTGTCTCATTATGCTTTGCTCGTATTCACCACCCCAGTGACATCCCGCGACTTTCTTCCGCTCTCCCCCTGGAGCCTTTTTATTTAGTGTTTTTCTCTTAATAGTACTTATCTTCCTGTTCACAATTTCCCTTATTCTAGGCTTGAACTCACTCTGTATCTGAAGATGACCTTGAACATCTGATACTCCTGCCTCCACCTCTGTGAGTGCCCATTTTGTCCAGTGCTAGCGACCGAAGCCAGAACTTTGCACACGCCAGCGAAGTACTCTACCAACCGAGAGACACCACAAGCTTCATCATAAACTTTAAAGTGTTTTCATTCATCCTTGTGTTAGCGTGTTTCTAATAGATGGATACCGTCTTTCTCACCACATCCAACTAGCATTGCTGTAGTATTTTAGCCTTTGATTGTGAGGTATTTATCATTTGAATATTGTTTGCTCTATGGTTTTAGCTCCTGATTTATGTTCTCACTTACAACTTAGAGAACCTGAAGAGGTTTTGATTGTTATTGTAATGAACACAGATGACAGGCTGAACTCAGAGCACCCTACCACTGAGTCACCTCTCCAGTTCTGAGACCATTATTTCAATTCCTTTTATATACCAGATGAGAGAGAGACAAAGAGAGACAGAGACAGAGAGAGACAGAGAGACAGAGAGAGACACAGAGGGACAGAGAAAGAAACAGAGAGAGAGAGAGAGAGACAGACAGACAGACAGACACACACACACAGAGAGAGAGAGAGAGAGACAGAGAGAGAGAGAGAGAGAGAGAGAGAGAGAGAGAGAGAGAGAGATTGTAATATATATATTATTCTTGGCATCGAGTGGGATTGTTCAGTCTCCCTAATTTGCTCACCCAAATGCTAGCTTAATTTTATGTAACATTGCTTTGGCTCTTAGAGTCTCAAAAACAAAAAAAACCCATTTAATCTATATTTATTATCTAATTTCAACCAGTTTCTTCATGTCTTTGTTTTGACTCTAGACATTTCTTAACATTCCTTGCTTAAAGTTTAGCATTACTAATTAATAAGCTGTGAATGAATGGGGAGTAACTAACTATAAAGATGTAGAATAAGCTGTAAAGGCACCTGTGGCTAGATTACCCTAGGGAGGGACAGTTTTAGGAGGCAGCCCCACTCAGCAGTGGGGGGATTCAGACCTGACTGGAGAAGCCCCCGGAGGGTCTGTCTGCCTGAGCAGCATCGCTGGGAGCCTGGATGCTCGGTGGTCCGCAGGTTTGACCTGTCTGAGGAGGTGCTTAGATGCCACCCACCAGTTGATCGGTGCAGGCTTCTCCAGAAAGGAGCTTTGATTTTTAAACAAAATGATGTTCCAGATGATGTGACAGACACAGCAGGACACGGTCAGATCTGTAAGAAACACTTGTTTGGCCAGAGTTACATACACTTCAAGCGATTGTCAGGTAATGGAGCTACATAGAGGAGGAGCAGAAAATTTCTTTCCTATGAGATGAAATTGTTAACTATTAGAAAAGTCAAGGTAGAGTTTGGGAAGTGAACCAGCAGTAAAATCTATTAAGTCAGAACCTGCCGCTATCTTGGTCCTGTGAACGTTTCGCTTCTCAGACAGATGCCTTCCCCAAGCATGTGTTGAATGCCTTGGGGAGACAGGATATGGCTTAGATATTCCAATTAAGATGTTTGAATTTGGATCAGGAACATTTCATTAAATTCTGGCATATGGTGACAATACTGGACAGGCTGAAGGGTAGCGCTGTGGTTTTTAAACTTATGCTGGTGGATCTGGAAGGCTCTTTTCCACTTTTTATTTTTTAAATTCCAAGAAAGCCATGGAATTTAAAAACTTTCTAGCATGGTTAATCTGCTCACTAATTAAAGATTTGATTTTGGAAATGTGATCAGTTGTTTCTTTTGAGTAGGGTAAATTAGTAAAGTATTTCAACTAAGAAGCACTTATTGAACATAGGAAACATGTTAAATTCAGAATTTGAGTACTTACTTTGTGCCTGCCACACTCTGATTTAGATGCTGTAATACAAACACAAGACTGAGAATTTCCCTTTCCCAAATTGGTAACCCTCTCTTGTTTTTTTTTTTTCTTAAAATCACTCTAGCCAAAGTTGGACCTTGACATAAAGATTGATGTGAAGGTTTTGTTTCATAAACCCATACCCAGACCCATTTCCTTTTTCCTAGTGTCCACACCACAATGCTCATAGTGATCAGTGACATAGTTGAAGATACCTTTGCATTAGAAAATTACCTAAAATATAGTATATGGAACACAAATATAAGCTAAAACCGCTGAACTGGATAATTTCTAACAGGAACACATAAGCTTTATTTTACTTTTATTAGTTTTTTGTACATTAATATTCAAATTAATGTGTTTCACATTAGGAGCCTCATACATACTTTATAATAATTCAGCTTCTCTTCACTGGAAAACAAAGTCACCAGATATTTTATTAAACCAACAAGATCAGCAAAATACCTTCTGCATAGATGGAATTTCTTAACTGACATCAAATGTACTCTAAAAGACTCTTCCAATCTTCTTTTTATGAATGAGTCATAGTATATTTAAAGTTTTAAAATATTATTTATCCCTGTTATTATTAATTTCCTGAGTAATGATCTAATCAAATTGTGATCCAGGTTCTGGTTCTGCTTATGTGTTTCATCCTTACATGAACACTGCACTCTGGATTAGCACAGCCTGTCCGTGTATGAGCTGGGAGAAGTGATAATTATATTTACATGCTTTGAGGTTTATTTTGTTAATTTTCATAGTGATCTATGTTTCTCCACTTTGGAAAAAACACTGACAGCCATCCTTAATGTGTCATTTCCTCCAGCCAATAATGCGAATCATGGAAGTCACCCAAAAGTATCAAATCGTTAGTGTAAACCATCTGTTTCTAGCTTGTAGGAGCTCTGTGCCCCCAACCTACCCTTGGCTGCATTAATATTAAAACAGACTGCTCAAAATCTTCAATTTACTTTCTTATTATATCTGTTGGTATTATTATAGCCTGGAGTTGCCAGTTTCCTGCTGACCTAACAGATTTAATGTCTAACTTGTGTTCATGCACATTTTAGTGTAAATTACTTCCTCAACTTTTGATCATTTGTTGTGGTTTAGTTAACAGATATGTATTTAAATTGTATACTTTGTTGTTCTACATTTTACTTTTATACAACTGAACAGCCATTTCCTCCCAGAAGGAGAAAAAATATCAGATAACTATAAAGATGGAAATGTATTGTTATGTAAAAGGTTAGCATTCTGTAGTACAATTTTTACTATAGGATTATTGAAAATCTTCATGTATCTTGTTAAACATACCTGTTCTTTTCTGTTTTTCAGTACAACACATACATGTGCACATGTGGTACATATATGTTTATACATCTGATAACACCAAGGGCATTTCTATTTTTTTTTTTTTTTTTTGGTTTTTTCGAGACAGGGTTTCTCTGTGTAGCTTTCCGCCTTTCCTGGAGCTCACT
>CABHPP010144692.1:0-19577 GCA_902168425.1 Peromyscus attwateri | reverse complement strand
CACAGAGATCCGCCTAGCTCTGCCTCCCGAGTGCTGGGATTAAAGGCGTGCGCCACCAACGCCCGGCTTGGGCATTTCTATTTTACAGTTGTCTAAATGGAAGCAAAAAATAAGGAGAGATAAGAGTTAAAAGAATAGGTACATATTAATTTCCTAGAACTTCAGGCTACACAAATAGTAGAAAATATAATCCCTATGCTCATAAAGATAAGATATACTTCATGTACCATCTGGCACATAGTTCAAAAGGATAGATTCAGTTGTCTGGACCACCCATACTTAGGGAATTCAGAGAGCAGGTAACACGTGAATGCTTTGCACCCTAACTCTGGAGCTCCCTGGATTCTTATCACAGTCTCATAGAGGCAGACATTGTATTGACAGGTGTTGAACATCTTCTGAAGTGTCCTCTTACAGCAGAGCCCTGACACAATGTTTCTGCCTCCTCCATCTTGCTTTCCGCTCTAGTCAGCACAGCCTTTCCATTCATCCGGCTGTGTTCATGGAATCCTCCTGCTCCATTCCCCTTTCCTCTCTGCACAGAACCCTTATCTCCTGAAGAACTGGTCCCCAGATGAAAGAACGTTGCATCCCCCCTTCATTCTCCCTAGGTGTTTCCTCTTTATTCTTCTAGCACCTTGTTTAGTCTCTAATTACCTACAAATCGGGTCTAGTTTTACCGTCTAGCTATGTATACATGAGTCCTTTTATGCATCAAGTTCAGGGCTCCTGCTATGTTTTTGTCTCTCTTCCTTCACCCTCAGTTTTAACCTTGTAAACAGTAGTTTTGTAATTGAGTCCATGCCACTGGACAGACACACAGGTCAAACCAGGAACTGAATCTTTAAACTGTGCTTTATGCAGAGACCCAGGAATCTGTGCAGAAAGTGGATTGACATCCTAAGATCTGTCTTACGTCTTGTCTTTAGCCAGCAGATTATATAGGGAGGGGAAAGTGTTGTTGGTCATGTTCTGATCAGCCGGTCAGTCTTGTCTCTGAATTCATAGTGCCAATTGATGCCTTTCTCCTTAGCATCTTCTCTCTCAGTAGCAGGCAGAGGATTCACAAGCAACACTGCCACCAAGTCTTCCATTATTCATGTGTTTGAATTGCATCTGGGTTAAGTGTTAACACAGAACAAGCAAACCTTGAGTAGAGTGTGTCTAGATTCCTTTCTACAGAATGAGGTCCAAATGTACTTTTATAATATAGACTATTTGTCCTTATCTGTTTTTGATCAATCTATGAACAGTTAAGAAGACATTTAAATGAATTTGTTTGAAGTAGTAGGTATAAATAATATAATTTTAAATAAACTTATTTTCAGTGATAGTGAAGTTATGTTCACATTAAGTTCAGGTTAATATGATACTTTGTTGTTGTTAAGAAAGAGGAAGTTTTTATTTACTGCTTCCTGTTTTCTTCTTTATTGAAAATAGATTCTTCTCTTATACAATACATCCAGACTGCAGGTTCCCCTCCCTCTACTCCTCTCAGCCCCTCCGTTCCTCTCCCCCAGATCCACTTCCCCTTCATTTCCTCTTCAGAAAAGAGCAGGCCTCCAAAAGACAACAACCAAACAGGACAAAACAAGATACAGTAAGACAAGGCTAAAGCCCTCATATCGAGGCTGGACAAGGCAACCCCGTAGGAGGAAAAGAGTCCCAAGAGCAGGCAAAGAGCCAGAGCCACACCTGCTCCCAAGTGTAGGATATATTAGTATTTGCCGTCATTGGTGCAAAAAGTAACTGAACAAATACTATGTGAGAGGCGACTAATTTTTCTAGAAATTGGAAAATCGGCAAAAGCATGACTGTGAAAGGAAATGACTAATTTCAAGTGCTAAGTGTGGAGTTTTGGTATGAAGAAAGTGAATATTAACGTAATTAAAGGATTTGTTCAAAATAGAAGAAAATGACCCAGCCAACAGAATGCAAGCGACGAAGAGAGCTGTACAATGGAGACACACATATAAATAATATGTCTTATTTTTAAAAATATCCACGTCAGACTTGCATAGTGATAATGGCATAGACCAACTCCTTATGTAAACTACCAGAACACTGAAAAAAAAATCCATTATCAAACTTCATTGAAAGACAAGGCTGTATACAATAATTGCAGAGATAGGGGACAGGCAGGCCTGGCAGATACTCCTGCTTGCTGCTTAGATATAATATCCTAAAAGACTGTAAGGGGGGGAATTAGAGATGGAGTTACATAGTCCACTAAGTTCTAAATACAGAGAAGAGGGTTTGGGGCAGGCTAACCCAGCAACTGTTTTCAGGCAGAAGAATGTAAAGGAGGGGCTATACAGAGCAGACAGGCTGGAAGCTGCCTAAAGTTGTCTCTATCTGAGCAGAATATTAACCTCCACAGACATAGAGTAAATTCACGAAGAGAGGAAAAGTAAAACCTCCCTGGAAAGAATAATACCAGGGGAATGTTATTATAAAAATTCAGACAGTGTCAAGAATTATTCATTACCATCAGCCCATTGGCGAGATCTTGCCAATCCATTAAGAAAACTTAAGTCTTTGTGGTGAGTCTAAACTAATTCTGGTGTAAAGGTTAAATTAATCTGCTTTTAAATTAATGATGTTTTAAAATTAAAATGTAATTACATCATTTCCCCAGTCTTATACAGATTTTCTTATACAGATTATGAAAACAACTTAATAATAGAATCTGAATATATTAACTTAAAAAGATTGACTTATAATTGCAATCTACTTAATAAATATAGAATCTGAATACATATTAACTTAAGAGATTGATTTATAATTACAAATCTACTTTTAAAAAAATTTATAGTACATAGTCTTGTCTTTTAAACCAGTTTGACAATGGATAGGGAAACTTCAGGCTTTGAAGTTTCACTGGTTAAAAAAAAATCTTTGCAGAAAATAAAAATTGAGAGTTTTCCAACTTAATGTATGATGCCACTATTACTGTGATAATAAAGACACCCTACACACAAAGAGCCCTGGATCAGTAGCACTCATGAACAGTCTATAAAAAATACGTAAAGTAGTAACAGGTCAAGCCAGGCAATCTTCACAGATTATACATCATGAGTAAGTCTATTTCAGCAAGACAAGGTTAGTTCAGCATGGTGATTGGGGATCCAAACCCTTGTACTCTTGCTTGGAAGACAAGTGCTGCCTAGTCGATTTAAAAACCAACAATAAAAAACCTTGCAGGGGATTGGGGAGATTTCTCAGTGGTTAAAGCATTCACCCTGTGGGCATGAGGACCTGAGTTTGAATCTTCAGAACGCTCACAACAGCTGGGCAAAGTAGCAGGTATGTGTAATGTCAGTTCTCCTGTGGTGGGAGGGGAGGCAGAGACAAATGACTCCCTGGAAGCTCAGAGGCAATGGCGAACAGCAAAGAGATTTTTTTTCCCTCCAATATGGAAGAGGCAAGAACAGACACAAGAGCATATGTGTGCCAGCAGTCACAACCACACCCATACATATCATACATACACAAACACATCATATACTCATACATTAAAAAAATAGAAAAATGTCAGGGCTCTTTAATGGGAAACAAACAATCTTTTGAACTAATGGGGCTGGAACAATTTCAGCCTGTATAAGAAAAGTAAAATGAACCTCAGGCTTTAAGCATGTACAACATGGCGGCTAGCTCGGTAGAGGTCAAAGATCATAGTGCAAGAACAAAAGTCTTAAATCATCAGAAGGGAGTATCGGAGAATATCTGCAGCTGTGAATAAACCAAAGAGTTCCTTGATACAGCTCAAAGAACACAAGGATATCTGTGTAGAATATAATAGCTATTAAAATCGTTATATAACTCAACAATGGAAAGTCAAACAAACCAATAAATACAAGGAAATGATTTCACAGAATTTTGCAAAAGCAGGTAATGGTCTCCATGCACAGGAGGAGACATTTACCATCCCAGTAACCACAGAATTGCAAATTAAAAGTACCATGTGATGCTTACACACTTCCGTGAGATGGCCAAGGGGATAAAATACAGTATTGCCTAGGATGTGGAGCTGCTAGAATCTCATACACAGCTGGTAGGAATGTAACAATCATACATCTTGAAAAAAGACATATTGATAGTTTCCTGCAAAGTTTAAGATATGGCTTTGCATCTTGGATATTTTGCTCAAGAGAAACAAGTACACACGTGTGCTAGGTGATTGTTTGTGGCAGCTTATTTCATGGTGGCCCCAAGCTAAAAAGCAACACAAATGCCTGATGGCTGATTATATAAACAAAAGTTGTCGTATTCATTTAATAAAATACTAAATTTGTATTACAAAGCAATTAAGGGGTAGCTTGGAGATATAGCTAGTGATTATCCAGCCCACATGAGGTCCTTGGGTTCAATCCCCAGGTCCACAAAATGGTAATGATGATGATGACTATGATTATGATGATGATAATGATGGTGATAGTTAATAAATAGGAATTTCCTACTGATAGATAAAGATGTAAAGGCAGCCGGGCGTTGGTGGCGCACGCCTTTAATCCCAGCACTCGGGAGGCAGAGGCAGGCGGATCTCTGTGAGTTCGAGGCCAGCCTGGGCTACCAAGTGAGCTCCAGGAAAGGCGCAAAGCTACACAGAGAAACCCTGTCTCGAAAAACCAAAAAAAACCAAAAAAAAAAAAAAAAAAAGATGTAAAGGCGAATCTCAAAAATACGTTGAAGGAAAGTAGTTCATATAGAATGTGTACCTTATGATTCTGGTTTTTGTGGGGTGTGAAAAAAGACAAACCCAGTAGAGAGTAGCAGAGGAGAGATTCCTGGGGCATTAGGTAGAGGAATCCGGACAGTGATGATGGAAGCATTCTGCAGCTGGGGAGACTGTGCTAGCGAACAGGTTCACAGAGAACATGTTTACGGATGCAAATAACACCTTCATAAAGTTGATTTTAGGAATAAAGTAAATCTTTAGCAGAATAATGTTGACTCAAATGAAATAGCCTGTCGTGAAGGATAATTTTGCTTCCAAAAATTACATACTTCTCCTTCTGTACAGTCTCACTAAAAACCAAACTTTCACCTAAGTTTCTAAAATCACCTTAGCAGTTTTGAAATTAGCTTTTGTATGTTGTATGCAAATCTGATTTGCAAATCTAAGTTTGAAATAAGTTAATGATCAAGCCAAAGTTAAACTGAATAAAGTTTTAAGAGATAATAGCAACATACAAATTCATTGTATTCAAATGAAATAACAAAGCAAGTATATGTTTGAAGTTTCCCAAGGGACTTGGCAAAGGATCTCAGCTATGTAAACAGCAAGTGGGGGTTAAATAGGTTGGAATTGAGCATTTTGTATATAAGAAAATAGCTCTTCCTAATTTATTCTTTTATAGTTACTGCAGATGAAGTAATTGCCAATAAGTGTGAAATACAGTCAACCCTAGAAAACCCTCAAGTTTGAGTAATCACAAACACAGCAACATCATTTGGCTCATGGTTGCTAGGAGGAAGACCCAGTAACCACCTTAGCGTGAGGACTTGATTTTACTCTTCTGTTTTTGTTTCTTGCAGATGTAATTGTGGTTAAAGATTCATGGCCAACTCCAAGTGAATCTGGGAGCAATTATGTTCTTCAGGAGATATAATTATTGCAGCACTGTGGCTGTCACTAGCCTGGGCATGCACAGTGGCGGTCATGTTAAAGGGTAGTGTAGGTGGCCATTCAGAGTAATTTTCAGAAAACCGTAAGCAGACACTCGGTATTTTGATGATGAAAACTTTACATTTGATGTTGTAACATTATTAACCCATGGCTTGCTATCTGTTTCTCAGACTGTATTGAAGATAAATGTGTCTTTTTCCTTTTTAGTATGGTGACTGCTTGTCCCTCAGTATAGCTTCCACCCAGTCCCCTATTGTCCACTTTGAAAACAGCATAAAAGAAAATATTGTGACATATCATGCTATTATATAACCATTGTCCTCTTTTGATCTGATAAACAATAACAATTCCATGTAAGCTCTCCCGTGTAATAAGATGATGTATAAGTTTGGAGAGAAGATGCACACTAAGATAAGATTGCTCTGCATGATGAGTCTACAGGAATTTGAAGAGCTAATGAGTAAAAGCCCCATGGAAAGAAAGAAACTTCGGTTGGTGATGGAAAGCATCGGTCACTCAACCAACTGTCCAGTTTTTTGTAAATAATTTTTTACAAAAGTAAACCAGCATTTGCTCATATGTAACCTGTCGGGAAGAATAGCTTCACTTCCAAATTATAAACTTTGCCTTTAGTTCAAAGCCTTGTTGCAAACCAAGCCAAGCTCAGTGAATTTCTCTAAAATGTTCGGAGAACTTTTAATATTGATAGAGGAGGAGAAGGACTAAGTTGTCATTTAGTGCTCATTCTCCTCAGGGATTTTTGATGAAATCTGAGTGGTACAGAGTTGACATAAAAGCATTCTTTAATTAAATCAAATAGATGCAGACTTCTAGTTTGGATTTCTAATGATTAGAAACCTACTTTTACAATGTGGTCAAAGGTAGCAGGTCCTCAAGTCCCAGGGTGTGTAACTAAACTAGCTTTGTTCATAAGATGAACTTGCAAACCGAGTAATATCTTGGACATCAGTTTATTCACTTTTAAAATAGGGAATATTCTTACCCTACTTTATTGGACTACTCTATGTTATAAAAGCATGTTATAAATGATTAAGCATATATATAATAGAAAATTAGGTAAATACATTTTATATGACATGTAATTTATGTGAAACACAAGTACACACACACACACACACACACACTTCATAGGGAAATCTCAGGTCTTCGGTGCTATACTGGTACCATGATTCCATTTTTCTCTAATTGAGTTCAAATCTGTTTCCCCACATTATTTATGCACTATGGTTCCTTTTCCTTTTGCCTAGCAATGCAGAATTGTCTCAGTCTTTCTTCCATATAATTATCATGTGACAACCAATAGAGAGAACACGCTTAGACTATGTAAATAAAAATCTGTTTTCTGTAGAGTTTTCACCTTCACACCCCCCCCCCAGGAAATGCAAACATACAGGTGTTCAGTGAAAAGTGAAAAGGCATCTGAAACAAAGAAACCTTTTGCGTCAAAGTGTGTTCATACAGTTTCTTTTACATATACATTGAAGACTATATTTAGTTTGATAAAAGACTTTCCAAGGTATCTTTTATACAACTCAAATAGTCCTATCCACTCAATAGGAGGAAGTTCATGCCTAGCACTGTAAACTTAGCCAGCTCCTCAAGGCTGCTAAGGGCATGGAACCTGGAGGAGAGCATCTATGTTCCTAAACCGTATAATCCACAGCTGCATTCTGAATACCTCTCCTTACGTCTACAGATCAGTGGAGCTGCCATCCTGCATCAAAGAAACTGCATTTTTCAGCGGATGGGGGTTGTTGCTCAAATCTGTGACTGGGCAAAGTGCAGGGAGCAATTTAGCATGGGGTGCCTGACCCCAATTAGTACACTGACAGCCCCCGCTAAGGCTCAGGGACTGTCTCAGAAGAGGAGGGTGGAAGACTGTGAAACCAAAGGACCAGGGCATTCACTGTTATATAGTCTGTTCTTAAAAAAAAAAAGTGGGGGACCCAAAGTGGAGAGTAGGGAGGAGAGTGTGAATCTAGGAGGAGCTGGGGAGTGAATAGCATCAAAATGTTGTATCAAATTCTCAAAGAATTAATAAAAACATTTTTTTTTCACAATACAGTTTTACACAGCAGATTTCTATTCTGACTTTAGAGGGCAGTACTAAACAACTGATGTTTCTTGATTTCTGTTATAGCCACTTTGTAATGGTTAATATACAGTAAAACTGAAATATCAGTCGTGATATTTGTGATACAATTATGTACAGCCCTTAATAAAATTTCTAGGTAGTAAAATTAAAATAATAGTTCATTCATCCAGTACTTCATTTAATAAATATTTATTAAGTTTATTAGGAACAGCACATTGTACATGATCTAAAAATGGGAAAGACTATGCTTTCTTTTAAATAAATTAAAATTGAACAGGGAAGTTAGCCACACTTAAATATGTGTGTAAATGCTGGTGCATAATGTGTGCATTTACAACTCTTCATGATAATGATAATAAAGCTACCAGTGATGAATATTTTACATGCTAGGCAGGGAAGTAATCCTATCCTGATAGAGCCCTACAAAAGCAGGAATTATTAGTGTACCTACTTTGGCAAGTAAGGAAACTGAGGATTAAAGGGATTAAGTATTTAGGTCCAGAGCTGAGACTTAACATGTTCTTGTTTGGCACTGTGCCATTTCTTATTTCATGGTATATGTGAGATGCCATAATACACATGCTTGCATAAGGAATGATGGACATGCAGACAGAGTGATGTAATTTCTGTTTGTGAGAAATCCGGAAAATTTTACATAAAGGGCAAAATCTGAACTATATTTCAATCAATGGGGTTATAAGAAAATACTAGCTAAAGCAATAGTTAATATTTATTGAAATGCTACTATGTTTCAAGCACTCTGTGTCTATTGCCTCATTTGATTATGAGGAAAAAGAACTGTTGAGTGTTGTTTTTCATTGTATGAAGAAGTCAAGCAAGGCTGAGTGACCAGATCTCCTGAAAATTGTACAGTTTGAACTTGAATCCAGAACTGCCTAATTATAGAAGCCATATTTTTAATCCCTGCTATGTGCTGAATAGAGAAATAAGGTGGAAGGCATGGATAAAAGTGTGGAACATGATCAGGCAGAGCTAAACAATTCTACTTGACTATAGTCTGGATTGAATATAATGGAATAAATGAAAAAGCTAAAGGATGCTACAGATTTGTAATCCCAGCTGTTTATGACATGAGTGTAAGGCCAGTCTGGGTACTCAGTGAAAGTTGGATGGATATAAAGATTGGAAGGATCTGGGAGGAATTCTGGGAGGGAGAAACAGGATCAAAATATACTGTATAAAAATATAAATAAAAAAGCAAAAGAATCCAAATCATCTAGAAATACTAAACTGCTAATGAACAGCAAACAATAGATAGAAGAAGCAAAACAATATTTTTTAAATTTGAGAAAAGGGGTCTGTAAGTGGTTGTTTTATGGAAGAATACTTGCTCAGCAAATAAGAACTCTAAATTCAATTCCAGTTCTGAGAAAAAAAAAGCTAAAGAATAATTTGGCCATAGAACCTTTAAGATAAATTGAATGATTTGTATATTATTCATTGTTCAGTGGGAAATAATTGGAGACATATGAACAGAGATGAGTATAAACAGAATTTTTTAAAGAGAAGATGTATAAGGAAGAAGTTAACTGCATATTTGAATATATTAAATGCAGAACCAGAAAATAACCAATGAAGTAAAATGTTGATTTATGAATGTTGACAGATTTTAGCTGAGTATATAACATTTTATAGTGTCCTGTGAGATCCCTGTTGGTGGCCAAACCAATAAACTAATCATTGGTGAAGGATATGCCTTTGAAATTTTCAATTAATGTTTTGTGTGTGTGCAACAAGTTCCTATTATATTAAAGTTATTATTCTTTTATTTAAAATAGATTGTTTTCATACAGTATATTTGGATTAGAGTTTTACCTCCCCCTACTTCTCCCAGTTCCTCCAAACTTTCCATCCTACCTGGATCCACACTCCTTCTGTCTCTTGACAGAAAACCAACAGGCATCTAAAGATTAATAATAAGATAATTCAAAACAAACAAATTAGAATATAACAAAACAACCAAGCAAGAAAAAGCCAAAGAAAAAGCACAAGAAATGCATGTAGACACAGAGAACACACATGTTCACACACTAGGAATCCCACTAAAAACCCCAAACAGGAAGCCATAATATATAAGCGAAAGACCTGTAAGATAGGATAAAAAATGTCTGGACTTAACATTAAGAGACAAAGAATCCCCAAAGATGCTGCTGAGTTCATTTTGTGTTGACCATCTACTTTTGGGGATGGAGGTCTACCCTTAAGACTGGTTTGTTTCCCCAGTGAGACTCCTTTGAGAAAACTTAGTTTTCATTTGCAAGTGACTATCATTTTTAGGGATGGATATGTGTGTCCACTTCTCTCAGCTCTAGGACCCCATCTGGTCCAGACCCACCTAGACCCTATGTATGCTGCCACAGTCTCTGTGAGTCCATATGTGTGCCATCCCTGTTGTGTCTAGAAGTCTTTGAGTCCTTGATGCCCTTCATCCCTTCTGACTTTTATACTCTTCCCACCTCCTCTTCCACTGAGTGCCCTGAGCTTTGAGGGGAGGGATTTGATGGAGACATCCTTTTAGGCCTGAGTGTTCCAAGTTCTCTCGTTCTCTGCACATTGTCCGGCTGTGGCTCTCTGTATTTGTTCACATCTTCTTCAGGAGGACGCTTCTATGATGATGGCCAAACAAGGCATGGATCTATGATTACAGCAGAATGTTGTTAGGAGTCATTTTATTGCTGTGCCTCTTTAGCAAACAGTAGTATTTGGTTTCCCCCTAGATCCCTGGCCTGTTTAGTCTCGGGTTCTTGCCCACACAATCAGCACTGGTATGGGCTCCATCTTACAGAGTGAGCCTTAACTCAGATCAGATATTGGGTGGTCGCTCCCACACGTTTTGTGCCACCATTGCATGTCTTGGAGGCAGGTCACTCTTGTGGATTGAAGGGTTTGTAGCTGGGCTGGTGTTTACATTTTTCCTTTGGTAGAATGCAGAGTACCTTCTGGTACCTTGGATACTAGTCCTTAGTGGTGAGGGCTTTAGGCAGGCACTGGTTCTGCTTCTCCATGTTCAGTGAGTTGTGTGGGTGTTGTCTTCAGGAATAGGGCCTTACCATCAATAGCCTTGGCAATAACTTGGTTTGTTTGGGGGTTACCATGGAACCCCTTGGCCAACAACACAATTATTCCTGGTACCGGAAGCTTCATTTGGTGACCAGAGATGTCCAGTTGGAGCTCTGTCTCCTCCATTATCTGGTGATTTCATTTAGAGCATCTTTATATATGTATATATTATAGGAAGCGTCTACTGCATTAGGTTTCCATATGATCCCTCAAATGGCCCTTGGTTTTGCTGTCTCTCCCTGTATTCCCTTCCTCAGCCTCTTCTTCCCTCCCCGTCCCAGTTTGTTTCTCCCAGTACAGTCTCCCTTTCCTCCCATCCATTCATAACTATATATTCTATTTCCTCTTCCTAGGGAGGTCCATGCCCCTAGTCCTTTACTCTCTACCTGACCTCTGTGGTTATACAGATTGTAGCTTGCTTATCAATGACTTAACAGGTAACTTCCACATATAAACAAATACATACGATTTGCTTTTCTGGGTCTGAGTTATTTCACTCAGGATGATTTTTTTTTCTACCTCCATACATTAGATTAATGTTTTAGACTTTGCAAGATAGAGGGTCTGCTTTTCAGAGTGAGAAAGTTGGTGTGACAAACACCTCTTACTGGTTCTTTAACAAATATGTATTTAAGAAATGTGGGTTGATATGTGACAATTACAGAAACTTTCATTGGCTGTTGCAGATGGCAAAATGTTCCCAGAGTTATCATCATGTAATGAAAGCTTTAAAATAGGCATATTTTGTTTAAAGTACAGTACGTAAGCCTAGTTCTTTTATCTCTTGCTGTTTATAAGGTTATGTGTAAGACAAGAGGTCTTGTAATCTTGCAGTCAAGAAAGGTCTTCAGTCCAGGATTCGGAATTAAATTTTTTTTTCCCACTTGCCAGTTTTGTGACCTTGGGTTTTACTTGAGTTCTCTGTGCCTCGGTTTTCTTGTTTATAAAGTAAGAGAAAATAGTGTTTGCCTTAAGGGCTATTTTGTGAATAAGAGTAATTTAACACAAAATGGTCCCATGATGTTATAAGCCACATAGCAAGTTTTCAGAATAATGTGAGACAATAACTAATTCATTATAAGACTGTTTAATTGTACTCTTTTCTAGTTATTGGCAATTGATAAAGGGAAAGCTAAAATGCAGGTGTAGGAAAATCAATTTCATTTATAATGGGAAGAAATGAACATCTTTAACTTTACAATCAAATGTCTTTACTAACTCTGTTAAATCAGTATTGCATTGAACATTGCATTCTGAAGACCTTTACAAAGTTTAATTTTTAAAAAAAATTCTTAAAGAATATTCTTATGAATTTTGTAAGAATTTCATACAGTGTATTTTGTTCATACTCACCCCCCATCTCCTTCCATATCCACTCCCTTCCCTACACACCCAACCTCTTGAAAAATAAAAAAAACAATGAGTCCCATTGGTGCTACTCATATACTCTTGGATGTGGGCATCCACAGGAGTATGCTCACCCTACTAGGTACCACATGCTTAAAGAAAATGACTTTCCCAGCAGCTGTTAATTGCCTATAGCTCTTCAGCTAGGGGTGGAACTTAATGCCTACCTCCTTGCTCCGTTCTTGGATTGTGTCTGGCTTGGGCTTTCACAGGGTGTGTACTGTCACAGTTGTATGTGCAACTGCCCTGCTGTGTCTGGAAAGTGATTTCCTTGTTAATCATTCATTGCCCATGGTCCCCGAGCCTTGGGAAGATGGCGTGTGTTACAGAAATACCATTTAGAGCTGAGCACTCTGCCATGCTTATTCTCATCTTAATAACACGTGGGTCTCTGTGTTGATTATTATCTACTGCAAAAAGAAGCTTCTCTGCTGATGTCTGAGAGATGCACTAATCTACAGGGAAAATAATAAGCCATTAGGAATTAGTTAAATACTATGTCCACTTAAAAGAATGGTAGGTTCTTCCCTACGACCTATGATCTGTCTAGCCACAGGTTCCTAGTCCTGATAATGGTGCCAAGTATGAGTTCCATCTTGTGGATGAGGCCATTAAACACAACCAGAAATTGCTTGGTTACGTCCATTAGCTTCATGCCAGTATTGCACCAGTGGGCATGTCTTATCAAGCAGGTTATTATTGTAGCTCATAGGGTTCATAGCTGGGTTAAATTCATGATCAATTTTCTTCTCTGGCAGCATGCATAGCAGCATATAGCACTATAAAAGCTAGCACTGGGATTGAAGCCTCTAGTATTCCCTGCTCTACCCTGCCATCCACCCCACACCCTATTTAATCCTTTCTGTTCCATAATTCATCTTTCCCTCTTATGCCACTCTGTTCCATCTCCCCTCTCTTAAGAGTTCCCCCAGGATTCCTTACTGACTTTTATGGGTGTTTCAAATAAAACACAAATATCTAAAGATTCAAAGCTAGCATCTGTAAATGAGAGAAAACATGCAACATTTGTTTGTCTGGGTCTGGATTTTATTTCACTCAGGCTGAATATTTCCAGCTCCATTCATTTACCTGAAAATTTAATAATTTCATTTTTAGTATCTAAATAATATTCCATTATGTAAACATATCACAGCTACATTATTCATTCATCCATCAATGGGCATCTAGGATGTTTCCATTTCCTGATTATTGTAAATAAAGCAGCAATGAACATGGATAAGCAAATATTTCTCTAGTAGGATATAGAGTCCTTTGGGTATATGCCCAAGAGTGAAATAGCCAGAATGTGTGGTAGGTAGATCTGTATCTAGCTTTTTAAGGAACCTCCTCCAGTGACTTACACAGTGGCTGCCTCAGTTTACACTTCCACTAACAGTGAATAAGTGTTCCCCTTTCCCCACATCCATGCCAGCATTTGTTGTTATTTTTTTAATTTATACATATGTATTTTTAACATTCAGCCCACTGAGCATTCAGCAGGGCCTTTGGTAATAGACTTTTTCTTTAATTCCTGAAAAGCTTCTTCCATCATTTCCTTTATCTTCTTATCTATATTCTCTTTCTAATGATTATAAAACTCTCGTTGTTACAGTTTGGGGCCTTTTAAAAATTTCCCAATTTTCTTAATTTCTAATTTCTTTTTTATTCTATCTGTTATGGAATTTAATCAGATTTATTTTCTAGTTCTTCCACTGAAGTAGGTGTTTGTACTTATATGTGCATGTATATACATGTATGTGTTTACTTATGTATGAATGCATGTATTTGATGGTATTATTCTATTCTTATTTCATGGATATCTTCTACCCCCCTGAGGAAAATGTAATAAAAAATGGTTAGTTTTATTAGAAGCTTTCTTCAAATATATGATAACCCTTGTTTATATGTAACTGAAACATTAAGAAACGTTTTACTATTGGACAGTTGGGGGGGCATCGACTTCATAGTATTGATAACAACATCAACATTACCGTTTCCTTATTATTTGTCATAGATAATCTTTCTCAGGAAGGTTGTTAGTCCCTTCTCTGTACCAATTACTCAGTAACACAGGCTAGGTGTTTTAAAGAAAAGAGGTTTATATTGGCTCATTTTTGTGGTATAAGATTGAGATGCCAAATCTGGTGGTGGTCGTCTTGCTGGCAGAGTCCTGAGGCAGAAAAACCGCACATGTCAAGAGACAGGCAGCATGTATGTGTCTCCTTTCGCTTCCATCTCTTCTTGAAAATCTACCAGTGTTCAGTCAGAGGACTCCACCCTAACGACCGTATCCATTCACCTTTCCAAGCCCCCACCTCCAGACTCCGTGTCTGGATAAAATTTCAACCCTCCTAATACTTCTCAGTGGGCATGGGACTACAACATGAGTTTGGGAGGCGATAAACCATATCCAGACCATGCCAAAATTAGTGTCTATGGTGGCGCATATTCTTGTCCTCTACCTATGAAATGTAAGTCTTGCTATCATAGATGATGAGGCACTTCTGGGAAGCAGTGGGTCAGCTGTGAGACTTCATTTACCACAAACACGTTAACTCGGGTCTCTTGTGGAGAAGTAGGCTTGGGGTGTGGTCCTTCAGACACTGAGTTGAGATCCTGTTTCAGTGCCGTTCACTCATAGCTTCAGGAGCTGTCAGTCTCCCCAACTATTCAACAGTGCAATCGCTTTTCTTTCAAGTTCTTGTTTGTTAGCCAATGCCTCCCTGTCTCTTACTCAAGTCAACCATCATTGTCCACGCATGTTCTTGGTACCGCTCATCCACTTCTGTTTATCTTGTTGCCTTTGTCTCATAGTTGATGAGTTTATAAACCTCTTACAGTCATGCTAGTGAGATTTGGGAGGTAGCAAGAATGAGTGTGCACAGTTGGCATGTAATCTACTTGTAAAAATTTTAAAGGTATTATTTATCCCTGTCATATGTATCATAAATACTTTGTGGGGCTTGATTTGGTGGCCTCCATAAAGCATTTCTTATAGTAATTTCCATTTCATTCAAATATTTCATATTAGCCTCCTTGTTATATCTCCCTTAATTCTATGGATAAACTTTAATTCTTGAAAAACCATAAGATTTTTCTCCTTTGTTGCTGTTCACATATTTTCTTGGGTCATTGTCATGTCCTGCTCCCCATTACAAACTTCATTCATTTACATCTTTCTCACTGACGTTCTTCACTTTCAAACTTAAATTGAATTATGTGTATTTTTGGCCTAGTACAGCCAAAATGTAAGATGGCAAGAAGGCTGGAGTCAGCCAGCTTGCTAAGATACGCAAGCGAGTCAGTTATGTGATTTGATTGATGTTATGATATATAAATAACATTGATATAATATATTGGTATAATATAAATTTGATTTCAGAGAACTTCATCTACAATAAATTTGTCACCAGGAGAAGTGGAAGAAGAAGAGGAGGATCCAAACACTTGTGGGCCCACAGGACTTTGGGAAGCATTAACTCCTTGTAACGGATGTAGGAACCTTGGCTTTCCCATGCTTGCACAGGTAAAGGTTTGCTTTTATTAAGGTAAAACAAAGGTGTAAGATGGTTGCATATTCTACCTTTTCCCTTAAGAAATGTACTTAGTTAGCTTCCTGTGCACATCAGTGCAGCATATAGTGAATTTACACAATTTTTATGTTTTTAAAATTTTATTTATGATGCTGAAAGTTTATTCTTCTTATACATTTTTAATGTTTGATTCATAAATATGTCATCTAAAAGAACAATATTTTTAACAAATAGTAAGATGTGATACAAAGCTATAGTTAGAGGAAGCTATATAAAGATTGTTTAAAAGCATCGATAATGATGATATATAATTTCTTACCAAAATGGAAGCATTATGGAATAATGTGAGTATATCCCATGTCTCACTGGGAAGTTTTTAAAGTGAGAACAATGCACTGAAATAATGATTATACATTCATAAACATTTCACTATTTATTATGGTCCCTAATTTTCAGAAATTAAATAATAGAGTTAAGAAATTTATAACTGAAAAATATTTCTACATGAGATGAGATAAACTTCATACAGATGAAGATAATGTTAAAATAAGATTGACTATGTTGAAATGGTTAGAAAAGTAATGTAAGACAGATAAAAATTACTTTGTCTAGAAATGTGTATTATGGATATAACTTTTATGTTTTACATTGTGTCTAGAAACCATCATTTTTCTCAGAGTTATGTCACAGAAAGTTTGACCATAGCCTTCTAATTACAAATAAGAATTGTTGTGGAAAGCTAAGTAGGAGATTGAATTTGATATATAGTATTTAAAATTTTCTCCGTAGGACTTTTGTAATATCTGTTATTAAGAAATAATGGACTGTGAGTTTCTGTGAAGGTGGAAGATCAGTTCTTTGATGTTCAGAATCTGTGGATCATAGAAGTTCTTGTCATTGTCAGAATAATGATGAACCAGTAAATGTGTCTTCACTTAAGGTCTTCTTGCACAGTATAAAAATCTGAACCCATATTTACCTAGGTGAAGAGGAAGGGAGAAAGCACAGATTTTTGTTTTATGGATATCCTGATCTCATTAACAGTTTCATGATAATGAACATCTTTGCCCATTTTTAATAAAGTTTGAGTCTTTGTAAAAGTATGTTTTTAAACTATTTGTATTATATATCTTAAAAGGTAGGGCTCTTAGAACAAAATAAAGTATAAAAGCCATTCCTGTAACACTCTACCACTTAAATCCTTAATGCTATGACTATATCTGGTTTCCCAACACTTCACTAATGACTGCTCTACGTATGTTTTAGTTATTTTTTAGGTATTGGTAGTAACTTTCTTCTGATTTACAGTGTTTAAATGCTGGGTTTTTCTTTGACTCTTTGTCTGTGAAGACCAGCATTGCTTCAATAGATGTCTTAGATGTTCTAGATATTAATATTTCAGTAGTTACATTTATCACAAAGTGTTTCTAATCTTCAGCTTTTCTGTTGTCTTAATTTGTATGTGTACACAAGTATATTGTGTAGCTTTTTAATATAAAGTTCATTAAACTTTTCAAAGCTTTTTTTCCTTTAATTTGTTGCTTTTAGGATTACTTTTATCTTCAATTACAAATACTACTCTATACTGGATTTCACTTTTTTTTTTTTTTTTGGTTTTTCGAGACAGGGTTTCTCTGTGTAGCTTTGCACCTTTCCTGGAACTCACTTGGTAGTCCAGGCTGGCCTCGAACTCACAAAGATCCACCTGGCTCTGCCTCCCGAGTGCTGGGATTAAAGGCGTGCGCCACCACCGCCTGGCTGGATTTCACTTGTTAATACCTAGTTTTCCTTAGCTGTCCTATGAGTAATAACATATTCTTATTATAGTTCATCCTATGTTTTGGATTTACATCTAAAATCTTATTTATTTCTGCTTTCCTACTATGTAAAATGCATGACTTAGTGTTTCTATTATTACTCCATGTTATTATATTAAAACTATTACCTGATTTGATTGTTTGCTTTTTAACTTTTATATTTTATAATTAATATGCCAAGTTTAAAAAGTGTTCTTGTTTGATTTTAATTGCTTCAATATTAAATACACAAATTTACTTGTGATGCAGTATTTTTTAAATTGGATTTAATCTAGCAAACCAGAAATGGGACTCTTACTAAAGCTCATCACATATAAGTTTTGGGAATATATGTTGTGTGTCTGGATACTATTATTCATAGGCTCTCTTTCACAAGCATGCATGCACATATAAATGAGCCATATATATATATATATATATATATATATATATATATATATATATATGTTTATAGGTTTTTATTTCAAAAAGCATGTGAAGGATTTTTACAATTTTACAGTTAAAATACAAACATGTATTTTATTTTATTTTATTTCTTTATTAAGAAATTTTCTGCTCATTCTACATACCACCCACAGGTCTCACCTCCTCCCTCCTCCCATCTCCCATCCCTCCCTCCCAAGCCACCCCACATCCCCACATCCCCCAAATCAAGGTCTCCCATGGGGAGTCAGCAGAGCCCAGCACACTGAGCCTAGGCAGATCCAAGCCCCTTCCCACTGTACCAAGACTGTGCAAGGCGCCACACCTTAGGCACCAGATTCCCAAAAGCCTGCCCATGCACCAGGGATGGATCCCAATCCCCCTGCCTGGGTGCCCCCCAAACAGTTCGAGCCAAACAACTGTCTTCCGTATCCAGAGGGCCTAGTCCAGTCCCGTGGGGGCTTCACAGCCACTAGTCCACAGTTCATGGGCTTCCACTAGTGTGGCTGGTCATCTCTGCACTTCTTCCCATCACAAACATGTATTTTAAATTATACTTATTATTAGTGTGTGTGGATGTATGCACCATTGTGCATGCGTGGAGGTTGAAAGACGACTTTGAGGCGTCGGTTCTCTCCTCCTATCTTTGTATAGATTCCAGGATAGAGCTCAGGCTGTTAGGCTTGCTCACATGGCAGGCACTTTACCTGCTAAGGCATCTTGCTGGTCCTGTGTGTGCTTTATATATTTTATAACTTGCATCATCTTCAAGCTGCAACTTGTTTTTTCATTATAGTGGGTTTTCTGAGCATATGATTCAGCCATCCAGAAATTATTTACCTTTAATTTATTCAGTATTTCTTAGCTTTTTTTTTGAAAACTTATTTCAGAACTTTAAGGAAACTTTGTGGCTTACTCTAAGATTGTGATGAGCATCTGAGTTTCTGCTCAGAAGCAGAAAGAGAGAAAGCTTGTCACCGAAGGGATATAACTCTGAAAAGACACTGAGTCAGGAAGCCAGTGTTTCTGTTCTAGGGAAGCCTTAGAAAAGAATGCACAGGGATCTTGATAGCCATCTGCTCAGTGATTATCCAGGGCCCACTCTGTAGTGAGCTCAGGGTCCCTACCTGCAGGGAGCTGACAGTATGATGGCATTCCAACTTTTTAGAGCATCAGCATCAAATGAAAGGTACTGAAATGAAATAACATGCCAACATACCACTTGAAACAGTTTTTACTTTAAAAATATCAAGGTGTTTAATTTCTTTTCATTTTAGGTACTTTGTCCAAAGTAACCTATGATTAGATATACTTTATCAATAATATAACCTTAGAATTTTTTAAAACTTAAGCGCCCAACCCACAAAATACTTTTTTTCATATTTAGAAGCTGTTTTTCACATTTCTAGCATAATTTGGGGACCATTAAAGTCCGTATGTATATATCAAACTTAATGAATAGCTATTTCCTTATAGTCTGCTATGGGTTCCTTTGTGGTTGGTGCCATTAATATGGCACTTTGTACATTTTACATTCCCAGATGTGTGAATACTATATTCATTGTATAGAA